>JANBXA010000734.1:25320000-25495000 GCA_030556225.1 Cricetiscus sungorus
ACACTGTCATTCACATCTGAAGTGCACCGTGTTCTCTCGGTCAAAGACTCACACAGGTATTTGATTATTATCAAAACTCCAGCCTGCCGCCTGCTGAACGGTGAGCAGCGTTCTCAGGCACAAACATTTTAAATACGCCACTGTACTCAAAATAAATGCCTTTTTCTGTGACAATGAAATCATGGGATAACCCTGCAGGGGCAAGGGGAGGAGCTCAGGGGTAAGGGCAGAATAACACCACACTGCTGCAAAACAAAATGAAAGGTATCAAAATCACTGTATCACAGGGACCAAGCAGTACAGGACTGTGCCTCTCCCACGGGGTTCAATGCAACATGCTGAAGGACCTCCATTTTTCTAAGTGTTATGGAAAAAGGAAATCCATTGTTAAAGCAAGGGTGTGCTAGAGTGACAGCCACTGGTAAGGTTGCCTGCTTCCTTCCCTCCAGAAATACAAGTTCATGCAAGCCCCCATCTGACTGCCTGTCTCCTCCTGGCTCATTCCATTGCTCCAGCCACATTCCTCCTTAAGTACGCACACCATGTCCTACTGCAGGACCTTGGGAGTTACTCTGCCCTCTGCCTCACTGACACTTGGAATTCACAGGCCCAACAGCTGTCTTCACAGAGTTATCTGACTTCCCCACCCCAAGCAGAATGTCATCCTCCAGGAGACTCACATGTCCTCACAGGTCTCGCCACTTACTGGTATGCTATTCTCTGACATGTTCCTGTTCTTTTATTTGTTGTTTTGTTTTTCGAAACAGGGTTTCTCTAGGTAGCTTTGTAGACCAGGCTGGCCTCAAACTCACAGAGATCTGCCTGCCTCTGCCTCCCGAGTGCTGGGACTAAAGGTGCACACCACTACAGCCCCGGAAATGGTATTCTCAACAGCTTTGTTGACATGCCATTCACATTTCACATCATTCACCATTTGAAGTATACAATGCAGTGGCTTTAGCTTACTCAGGGAGTTATCTGGCTGTCACTACAATCAATTCCAGGCCATTTTTATAACATTCACCACCAGTCCTCACTTGTCCCCTCCCCCTTTAACATGAGGCAACCATGAATCTCCTTCCTGCCTCTATAGATCTGCATATCCTAAACATTTTCAATCACAGAATCACACAGAATGGTACGTTCATAGTCTGGACATGGTGTGTATCATATACACTTCCAGAGTCCAAGCTCCAGGACAAAGGACTGCTTAGGCTATCCCAACACTTCTGAGGGCACAAGCCTGGCACACGACAGGTATGGATATGCACAGAGGTTCATGCTCCAAAAACAGCAAGGTGGAGGTCACTCACAAAGACCTCAGTGAAGGCAGCAGTGACAGTGCAGATGCTAGAACACAGCAGGCTGAGGAGGGCAGAGGTGAGCAAAGTGTTCAGGATGCCTAGACTTGAAGGGGGAGGAGTACGTGACTGAGGGTGAACCTCTCAGAACTCAGAAGGCAGAGGCAGGAGGACCCCAAGATCAAGGCCAGCCTGGGCTGTCTCAAAACAAAAACTGCCATGATAGGCTGGCAAAAAGGCAGGCCGACTCATGAAGTCATTACAGACTGGAACTTGAGCTAAGAGATACACAGGATGCAAGATTTGAAAAGTACAGCATGTAATTTTGTTTTAAAAACTACAGTAAAATAAATTCACTCCAGAGTGACTTGGGATACATTATCTTCCAAAAATATAAAGACTATACTCTGAGAAAACTAAAAATGAAATGGTTTAAGTGATCTCTAATCCAACTTACAACTTCACATACAGATCAAGTTACTGGGTATATGAAATGGCACAGGTCTTCCGTGTGTGCAATCAAACATTTTTATTTTTAAGGAAAATTATTAAAACATCGATGTGAAAAGGCTTTTCACACTGTTAAGACTAGGTAGGAGACCCCAAAAGCTAGGTTTACAGTCAGTTCCACCCACCTGGCCTTCAATGCCAAAAGCAGACCTTTCTTTTTCTACTAAATGACTAGTGGTGCCCGCCTTACAAGGATGCCATAAGAATTAAAATGTTTATTAATCATTGCCTGGAGTATGGTATGTGATCACTAGGTGCTAACTACAAGTCAGAGGGGTGGCAGCTTTTAAACCTTCTCCCATCACAGCCAAACCAACCCCAGCTTGCTACCTGCTTAAGCAAAACCAAAGTAACTAGTAAGCCCAGAGCAGCAGGGTTGGACCCAGTCAACAAATGAAAATGGAACAGTAAATTTGAACACACAGCACCTCAACTCTGCCATCACCTGCCAGCAGCCACTCCAACAACCAGTGTACTGCCTGACGAGACTAATCTAGTACCCTGCAGCATGGGTATGAAGGGTAGAGACCCAGGGCAGACAGACCAGGTGGAAAAAAAAAAAAAAAAGCAAGGCAGATGACAGGGATGAAAGTGTTAACTTTGTACATCTGGCCACTGCATATTTACTACTGAAACAAACAAACAAACAAACAAAAGGAGAGGAGCTATAGAAGGAACAGTGATAAGCAGGTCACTGTGATATGATACACATTTGCATGGAGTACAAGGTCCAAAATTAAATGCATCCAAGGATTTGTCTGTCTGTCTGTCTGTGGCTGGCGGTTTCCTCCTCACTCTCACAGAACCCAGGGAAGAGGCGGGTAGAAGAAACCAGCCACCCAAGAGGAGGCATGCCATCCAGCACCCAGTGTCTGCGCCCGCCACTGCCATCCCAAAGGATTCGGTCACTTGAGGACGCACAAGCTGGCTGTGTTCCCAATGTGACAAGGTACAAAGGACTCCAGATTCCGTCTCCTCACCCAACCTACCACTGAGAACAGAGCTCTATGGGGTCATTCAGAGACAAAATATCCTTCAAACTACATCACGTTCCAGGAGCCAGGCTCAGAGGAAAGAATGGCAGACCTGGTATGCTCTAGGCCAGACTCCTGACTCTGCTATGCCCCAGCTGAGACACCTCATGCATCACCAATCTAACCTACGGGTGCCTCAGTGCCACCATCTGTTGAGCCAGAATGGCGGGATCCTCTCTGTAGGCTTCTGCAGGCATTCTGTGAGCTGAGGCACAATGCACATTGACAGAGAGCTGCCCACGCTACACACCAGTTCCACCTCCCACTGTCATGATCCAGAAGAGCCCTGGCCTAGACCTAGGACAGCTAGACAGAAAGACAAGTCAGAAGACGTATCTTTAAGGCCATTAGTACAATATCCCCTGGGCTGACTTAGAACTACCCTGCCCCATTTAATTGCTCAGAGCAAGAAGACAGTCTGTGGAATAGTTTGGGGAATGGCATCTTGGGAGGGGGTGTTAAAGATAAATACTTAACCACGACCTAAGATTTAAAAAAAAAAAAAAAAAAAAAAAAATTAGGGGTGGGTGGGGCTAACTTCAGTATAAAAGCTACTGGGCGGCTCTAAGCAGAGCCTCGTTTTCTGGCTTTTTTTCTAGAGTGTTGTTAGATATCACCTATATTTTAAAACTTGCTAGAGTATTTCCATACACACCTGCATAAGACAAAATCTCAGCAACTGAAACTGTATCAGCGGCAAATCGGAAAGTACAGAGTACTCCTCTGGGCCACAGTTCTCCAGCAGGGGTAAGTTCCTGTTGGCACTTCAAGCGGCCCTGCCAAGGGACGGGTGCCCAGGAGCCCTACCAGCTACATCAGTCCAAGAGGAAGAGTCTAAGGCACAGGAGACAAGTGCCAGCGGACTCTGACCTGGTCACTCACAGGCCCAGACAACAAGCTTCCTTGGAGGAGTAAATGAAAAACAAGCGTTTGATATTGAGACCCGTCCATTTGCAGCATGGAGCACCCTGGCCCTTGAGTCAGAATATCCAGTTAAATCTCAAGCCATTTTACAAAAGCTTCATGAGCTTGAGGATACCCTTCCTGTACGCCAGTTTCCTCACCTGTGACATGTGAGCAGATCTACTTAGGGTGGGAGTGGAGAACACAGGAGTAAGAGGCCTTGGCCCACCCACACACACCCCTGCCGTGTCCCTTTCTCTCTCCCCCAGTGTCCTGCCTCCCTTCCTCCCTCTTGTCTCCTGCCAACTCAGGCATTCCACAGGTCCCACTCAGTACCTCACCTCCTGCACTCTGCTTCCCATACCCCCACCTGTCTGCCACAGGTCTGCCCGCTCCCTCTGTCCTCTCAAACCCACCCAATGGTGAACTCAGTTCTGTCCTCTCCCAGGGAAACTCCAAAGGCTAAGCTGAAGTCCAGCTGTGTGCCTCCCCCTGGTTCCAAACGCCCTGGGTATTCATTGAGCCCGGCAGTCTCCGTTCCCCTCACCTGCCCGCTCCCTCTGTCCCCTCCACACTCTGAAAGTCAGAGCTCCAGGGGACCTTGTCTGTTATAGCAGTCTGGTGACAGCTGCATGACATACCGGTCATCCAAATAATCCTCCCCGGTTCCCATGATATCACGCCAACCAAGGAGGCCACCATCACAAATCAACTTCAAGAGAAGCACCTCAGGTGGCTCAGCTCATGGGTTCCTTGGGGACATTTCTCTCAACTACCTTCCCTGCATCCCAGTCTCCTTGCTGTCCCTCAGATCACGCCTGTCCCGCTCTGTGCTGGTGTCCCTCCCCACTCCAACTATCCTCACCCACATACCACACACTTCCTCTGCTTTTCCCTCTACAGAACTTACCACCACAAAAAAAAGTACCTGTTTATTATCTGTCCCTCAGCCACACCAGAATGAGAACTCTCAGACAAATGAAGAACCGGGGCCTTGCATACAGTGGGTACTCAATACACCTGATCATATAGCTGGTGACTGACAGCTCCATGCCCCGGAGATGGCAGGGCTTTTGGGGGTTTTTGGAGTTTTTTGTTTTTTGTTTTTTTTTTTTATAGCTTCTAAAATTGATTTTTTTTTAATTTATTTTAAATTGTTTATTTTTTATTTTATTTTACATATCAATCCCAGTTCCCTCTCCCTCCCTCCTTCTTTCCCTCTCTCCCACCCTCCCATGCACCCCGACCATCCTCCCCTCTCATCCTCCCCCCACTCCACATGTAGGGTGATGCCTTCCAGGAGGGGTCATCTAAATCTGTCAAGTCATTTGGAGTAGGGACTAGGCCTTCTATCCTGTCTCTGGGTTAAGGGAGTATCTCTCCATGGGGAATGTGCTCCCTAAGTCCTTTTGTGCACCAGGAATATATCCTGGCTCCACTGTCCAAGATCCCTTAGACTGCCCAGGCCTTCTGAGACCCATGTTCAGGGGGTCTGAGTCTGTCCAATGCTGGATTCCCAGCTATCAGTCTGGGGGCCCATTAGCTCCTCATTGTTCAAGTCAGCTGTCTCTATGTGTTTCTGTAGCCTGGTTTTGTTCTCCCTCTCGGCATCTGGATTCCAGTTCGTCTCAGTGTTTAATTGTGGGTGTTTGCTTCTGTTTCCATCAGCTACTAGATGAGGGCTCTATGATGATGAATAAGTTAATCGTTGATCTCATTATCAGGGAAGGGCATTTATGGTAGCCTTTCCACTGTTGCTCAAATTGTTAGTTTTGTTAGTTGGGGTCAGTCTTGCAGGTCTCTGGACATTTCTCTAGATTCAGTTTTCTCTTCAAACCTATAATGGCTTCCTCTTTTATGTGCTCTCTCTCTCTCTCTCTCTCTCTCTCTCTCTCTCTCTCTCTCTCTCTCTCTCTCTCTCTCTCTCCTCTCTTCTCTCGTCTATTCCTCCCCTGACTCAATCTTCCTAGTCCCACGTGCTTTCCTCTCCTCCCCTTCTCTTTCTCCTAGTTCCCTCTCCACTCACTGCCCTCCACCAGTCCCCATATGCTCAGGAGATTTTGTCCCTTTCCCCTTCAGTGAGGGACCTTATATGATATGAATCTCATAGAATCCTCCTTGTATCCTAGTTTCTCTGGCAGTGTGAATTATAGGATGGTGATTTTTGCTTTAGGTCTAAAATCCATATATGAGTGTACATACCATGTTCCTCTTTTTGTAACTGGGTTACCTCATTCAGGATGGTTTCTTCAAGTTCCATCCACTTGCCTGCGAATTTCAAGATTCCATTGTTTTTTTTCCACAGAGTAGTATTCCATTGTGTAAATGTGCCACATCTTCTTTAACCATTCTTCAGTTGAGGGACATCTAGGTTGCTTCCAGGATCTTGCTATTACAAATAATGCTGCTACGAACATAGTTGAGCACATGTCTTTGTTGCATGGATGTGGATCATTTGGGTATATGCCTAAGAGGGGGATTGCCGGGTCCTGTGATAGACTGATTCCCAGATGTGGAGAAAGGGGAACACTCCTCCACTGCTGGTGGGGAGTGCAAACTTGTACAGCCATTTTGGAGGTCAGTATGGGTTTTTTAATTTTTAACATCTGTAGCCCTGGCTGTCCTGGAACTTTCTCTGTAGACCAAACTAACCTTGAACTCATAGAGATCCACCTGCCTTTGCCTCCCCAGTGCTTGGATTAAAGGTGTGCACCACCAGCAGCTGGGTGAGAAAGAAGTCGGTTGTCACACAAGAAATCTCTGAGCACAAAATAGCTGAGTAACTCACCCACAGTCTTACAAATAAAAAGTGGCATAGCAAGGATGTGAATCCAGACACACTGACTCAAGGGTCTATACCCACCAAGCATTTTCCTACTTCCCAAACTAACAACTGTGGTGAAAGTGCCAATTGTAAGATGCATAGTTCACATGGCAGGGACAGTTTCCTTTAACTTGGTGTGTGAGTGATGCTGCAATATCCTCATGAAAAGAAAAACAACTAAGCATTAACATGAAGGAGACCATAGACACATCTGAAGAGCCAAGTATCTGGAGATGGGCTCTAGGGGACATGCTGACTGGTGGGTAGGATATGGAGAGCCTCTTGGACTGATGGATATGTTTTGTATCTTGGTTTACCAGTTGCTCTGAAATGGTACTTGTTCACCAGTCTATCCAACTATACACTTAAGTGGCTATAATTTCATAATATGTAGATTATAACCTCAATAAAGTTGACCAGGGAAGCTTTAGAACCATCATATTATTTCTGGCTAAACAAAGTACCCCACCCAAGAAAAACCCATAAGTATTTCCAGTTAGAGTTCTCAAATGAGAACATGCCCAGTTCTCACTTGGAATGAGAGCCCATCTAAGCATCCCACCTCCTGAAATGGGTTTCTCAGAGACTACAGGGGCTGGCCATCAGTGGGGACAGGAGGACAGAACACCAGGTGACATCCAGAGTCCTGAACACTCCAAAATGCTGCCTCCCCCCCCCACCTCCAAGTGACATTACACGAACCCTTCAGTCAGGTTTTGGTCACCTCTAAGTGGGGCCCACAGGCAGCTGCTACACTAAAGGGAGGAAGTCTCTACGGAGCCTCTGCCAGGTTAACTGACCAGTGACAGGGCTACTTCTGAATTCTTAGTCCACAGCATGGAAAACAACTGTGGCTAGCTAAAACAGAAAAGTATTGGTTTTGTTTGGGTTTGGGTTTTAAATATAGCACCAGACTCACTAGGAAAACTAGGAAGCCAGGCCTGCCAACCACACAATGAAAGAATCCCCATAGGCACATGGCGAGATTCCTCACAGACAGGGCCAGGACTGGACCAGGCCTCTGAAACCAACAGAGCCACCTTGGATGAGCACCAAACACAGTGGTTCTCCCCAGGCTACAGCTTTCTTCCCTTTCCTGGCCTCTGCCTTCAGGTTGTGCAGAGGAGGGAAGGATGCTTCCATCAGCTCCCTGCTAAGGTAAGGATCCCTCGTCAGGGAAGAGCCAGAGCCCTCAAGGAGAGGTAACATTGTGCCTGTGCTGTTGCTTTCAGGATGCATTGCTCCTACTCTGCAACTTGCTGATACAGCAGCTGGTACGGAAAGGTTTGCTCAACACTATTGAGGAAAAGAATCTACAAAGAACAACACTCCCCCTCAAACAAACAAACAAACAAAAACAAAAAACAAACAAACAAAAAACCACCACACACGGACAGATGGTGCTACCCACGGGTAGGGGTCTTTTCCCTATCATCTAGTGCTTTATTCCATGTAGTCACTAGTTTCAAAAACAAGTCTGACTTTCTAAGTGAAAATAACTCGTTTAATGTTTTCTATTTAAAAGAAAAGCAGTTCAAACCTCAGGTAGCAGGCATTCTGCAGAACCATGAACACTCCGGGGGGGGGGGGAGGTCGTTGGTCTAAAACTGTCATGTGACACTAAAGCACACAATCCTATTTAAAATGCATTTCAGTGTGTTTCTTCCTAAGATACATTTTTTAAAGTGTGTTCTTAAAATAATAATTCCCAAGAGGTACTTGTAACCTGAATTTCACAGTAAGAACAACTGCAGTAAGCAATTAATACCAGCTCAGGCTTCCAACCAGAGTCCTTACTATCCACTTTAGCTTTAATTTATATACTGTAAGACAGTAAGTAAAAAAGCACTAACAATCTCACTGTACTGTTCTGTGGGTTTTGTGTGCATGAGTATTTTACCTGCATGTATGTCTGTGCATGTGTGTGCATGAATATTTTACCTGAATGTATGCCTGTGCGTGTATGCATCTGATGCTCTCAGAGGCCAAAGAGGGTGTCAGATCCCCTGGAACTGGATTACAGACTGTGGTTAACCACTATGTGAGTATTAGGAACCAAATCCAGGTCCTCTGAAAGATCAGCCAGTGCTCTTAACTGCTGAGCTCTCTCTTCAGCACCTATCTCATTATTTTGCTTCATTTCAAGAAAAAATAAAGCCTTAAGATCAGGATATGGTCATAAGACCAAAAAAAAAAAAAAATAATAATAATGTCAACTTATCTCCCAAACAAACCTGGTGAGAGAGCTCTAACCTTCTGTCCCAAGCATACTTTTCCTATACCAACTTACATATATCAACATTTCAATCTCTCCACACTAGACCCTCTTCAATCAAAATTATTACATATAGCCATATTATGTTTTGCACACGAAATGTCCCCAAAAGCCATATATCTCAAATGCTTGTTTCGTGCCCAGGTAGTGGTGCTGTTTAGTAGGTTGTAAAATATAAGGGAGCTCTGGAAGAAGTAGGTCATTGGGAATGAGTCTTAAAGAGTATAACATTGTCCTGGCCTGGCCCCTTATTGTCATGTACTCTGAGGGCAGACAGGAAAGAGGGAGCCTTCCAAGGAGAGAAGCCATTTTACACGACTAGGTTCCCAATTGGTTTATTTTGTTTTCCAAGCAGGGTTTCTCTACATAGTTCCAGCTGTCCAGCAATTCATTCTGTGGACCAGGCTGACCTTGAACTCACAGAGCTCCGCCTGCCTTTGCCTCCTGAGTTCTTGTTCTAAGGAGGCCATAGTTACCAGAATACCCGGAAGCCCTCAAGGTTTTAAAATAGGGAAGTAAATATTAAAAGCAAAAATGATTCAACTGCTGAGAAACCAACGTCGCACAGGCTAAACCTCACACAGGATCACTGGTTATCAGGGAAAAAAAAAAAAAAAAGACCTGGTCAGACCCAAGACGGTGGTAATGAGTAGGGGAGAGAGGATAACTGTTGAGCACAGAAAGAGATACAGCCTATGGTCATTTATCTTGTCACTATCTTCCCTGGATATGACATCACTTAAGAGACACACCATGGATCCCTCTGTGAGGGCATTTTTCAGAGGGTTTAAGAGAGGAAGGAAGACCCACCATGAATGAGGGGAAAGAACACCTTCCCATGGGCTGGGTCCATGAATGAATTGCAACAAAGAAAGTGGTGAAGTATTGTCTCTCCTTGTTATAGATACAATGTAACCAACAGCCTCACACTCTCCCAGCCACTCTCCTTCCTCGCTATGCCAGACTGTATTCTCCATCCATTAGACAGAATAAAGCCGTTCCTTCCTCAAGCTGCTTTTGTCAAAAAGTTGGTCACAGCAACAAGGTAAATATTGAAAACGCAGCATCTCCCTTCCACTACCAACAGGGAAAAAGATAAGAAAAGGATGATTAAAATTACTGCGGCTTCATTAACCAAATGCACAAAAACAACTAGTGTTGGTTTCCTTTTGCCTTGTCTAACTACAAAGCTAGAGCCAAATAAAAGCCTACTTTCAATGTATGGAAACACCTTGGTACAGCCTGAAATCTAGATGTCCCTGGAAGTCACTGCTTATCAAATCCACACTGACAGGCCAGCAAGTACCAGGTTTCTGAGAGACTGCATTTTGCTGCTGTGTCAGCTACAATTATATTAATTATTAGCTACAATTATAAGGATGGCCATGATGGCGATTACAATGAGAATAATGCAAACATAAAAACAAGAAAAAAGAAGTTACAGTAGGTTAAGATAAAAAAACAAAAGAGATAATGATAAAGTTTGGAGAAAATAAAAATACCATCAAGCATCGAGTAGGGCCCTTCTCCAAGCCAAGAATGGAGAATGAAGATAGTTGATGTACACAAAAGGATGGGGGAACTCTCTTCTTTGGCACAGTTACAGACAAAACTACTGTGATGACTACTCTTGGTTGTCAACTAAATCTGGAATTAACTAAAACCAAAAATGGAGCAGTACACCTATGAGAGATTTTTGCTTAATTTGTGAGGGATTTTGCTCAATTTGAAGTGGGAAGACCCTCGTCTAATGTGGATCTTTGAGATGGGAGACATGCCTCTAATCTGGACACACCTTCTGCTGGAAGCTTATATAAGGACATGGAAGAAAGAAACTGCTCCTCTCCTGCTTGCTCTTCCCCATTAGTTAAGTCCATTCCTTCACTGTCATTAGAGGATACTTCTTTGGGATTTTCAGGATCCCAGTATATACTAAAGAACAGCTGAGACTTCCAGCCTCGGGGACTGAGCAATTACTGGATTCCTGGACCTTCTGTACATAGGCAGCCAATGTTGGATTGGCTAGACCACAGCCAATAAGTCATTCTAATAAAGTCCCCTGAGATTCAGCCTATAAATTCTGTTACTCTAGAACCCTGACTAATAAAACTACCTCTCCCCCAAAAAATCCTTTCTGATACCAGGGTCAAAAAAAAAAAAAAAAAAAAAAAATCTTTGATAAAACATTTTAAACTGTTAAATGCATAGTTAAATCTAAAAGAAAAAAAAAAATAAGACCTTACCAAGGGCCAAAAAGTAAAGGTCCCCAAAAACTAAAGTAGAAAGTACAGGCTTGATACTGCCTAGGGCTTTGGGGCTTATAGACTAGATGGAGAATGTGTGTGGAAAGGCAGAAAGAGCATTTGCCCCTCAGGGTATGATGGGAACAAATGAAAATAAAAGAAATGCGGAGTAATGCTTCCTTTAAATCCTGAAGATAATTACAGAGCTCATCCTTATCGTTTGCAAGAGCAAATCCCAGAATTAACTACTTTGGGAGGAAAATTTTCCATACCATATACACTACAAGTTTCTTAGAGATTTTGCTGCAAATATAAGTCCAAACGTGATAGATGTAAATTGTTTCCTCAAAACATCACACACTAAGCAGTCTCTCAGGCCTTGTTTTAAGTCATCCTGTAAGAGTTAGAGATATGGCTCAACATGAAAAGAGCTCACTGCTCTTGCAAAAGACCTGAGCTCCATTCCCAGCACTCATGCTGGGCTGCTCACAACCACCTATAACTCCAGTTCTAAGGGATGAAATGCCCTCTACCGATCTTCATGGTATCTGCACAAAGATGCACATACTCACATACATATAATTTAAAATAATAAAAATAAAAGTTTAAAAATGTTGTGAAATACATATGCAAGTATCAAGTCTTAAAATTTCCAAGTCTTAAAACTTGTCTGCAAGATGTATACCATTCAGTCATTAAAACACCCCTCTGATAACTATTATCAATAGTTTCATAATATCTGATACCACACAAAAATAATCGATTACATCTCAACCAATCCTATTAGATATGGGAGTGATCACTAAAAAGAACTGGCAAAAGATGTGATGGCTGTAAGTCCACAAACTCAGAGACCTGTAATAATTAAGAAAGAAGGACTTTAAAGTTTGGCAGCTAAAGAGCAAACAATAGCCTCATTTGCTTTGCACTTACATAAAAGCTGAAGACATCACACTTTCCCTTTGTTCACCTTTGGGTTTGAGCATGAGACTATTTCAACCCCAAATTTCATTAAGCTGCTCAATTCACTTAAAAACAAACAAACAAAAAACTCCCCCAATTCTTGGGCAAACCAAACAGCCCACGAAGTACCAGTGCAGTTATCTGTATTTTCACCTCAAGGGATATACGTGTCTCTGCTTAGTTCCCATACTTATGTAAGGCTGTACACTTCACCTAGGCTTCCAAACGCTGAATCCACTCTAAATGCTCCACACTAAACGTTCCTTTAGAACGAGTGCGTGCAGGATGGCTCAAGACTAAGCATTGGCTCCGCTACCAGATGCAAGAAAATTAATTGACTCAGAGATAGGCCAGGACTTGGCCTGGGCTCTCCCTCTGCGACGTATACTGTCCCAAGGAACCCGGGAGAGAACGCACTGGATCTCCGAGGCATAAAGCACGAGTTAGCCAAGCAGGGAGGCTCCACGGGGCGCACTGCATTCTGGGACGCGTTTCCACAGTTACCCACGTGCACCCAACCCAACCGCGGCCCGGCGCGGCTGGGACTACAAGTCCCAGAATTCCGCGAGCTTGCCTTTCCCCTCACACTGGCTCCAGGAGCCAGACCCTAAAGGAAACCCCTAAAGCGCCCTCCCGGTGCTTCGGGCCGAGGACGCTTCCCGCACTCGAGGTGCTGTGCCTCCGAAGTGGCCCTTCGTACAGGGTAGCGGGTCCTGACGCATCAGCCTCCACACCTGATGGCCAGAAATTAGACAACTGCGTCACACACTGCCAAACCTACGGACCACTGGGAACCCCGACACCCCCTTATGCTAGTCCCCCCCGCCCCGCCTCCAGGACCCCACCGAGCCGGGTCAGCTTGCAAGCGACCGCCCTGCCCCGCCTCCCGGTCCCGCAACCCCAGCCCGCGCTGACCTCGCTCCCTGCTGCTCGCCAAGCGCGGCGGCCACTGCCAGCCTCCGGACACCTCCCGGGTACCCGGCCCCGCCCCCTCCCCTCCGCGCACCCCGAGGCTCAGGGCGGTCCCCTCCTAGGCAGGACCTGGCCCCTCCCGGGAGGAAGCACCTCCCCCAATGCACAGTCCAACGCCCCCCACTCCGCCCCGTGAGCACCGAACCCGGAATGACAGCCCTCCTAGTCCCCGCTCCCCCCACCTCCTCTTCCTCCGAACTCACTCCACACACCTCCCCGCCCCCTGCTCCAGCCCCTAAGCTGCACCGCAGCCCTACCCGCCCTCCTCTTCTCCAGGGACCCCAGCGTCCCAACACCTGCCCCCAAGCCCTGTCGCCACCCCCAGCCGCCGTCCCGCACACGGGACTCCTCAACTATCCCATCCCACCGCGGCGCCTCCCACTCCGTGCTCCCGTTACATCAGCTAGCAGCCCCTCACTGGCCTGGCAGCGGCCCCCGCTCCCCACCCATTGTTCCCGCCCCCGCCCCCAGCCCTCCTTCCCATTGTCCCCGCCCCCGCTCCCCTCTCACTCCCCCGCCTTCCCCAGCCGACCGCACCGCTCAGGCCCCGCAAGCCTCACCCAGCACCCAGATCACAGGCCCGCTCCCAGCCCGCCTGTGCCACCCCCAGCCCCGGCTGCCAGCGCCCCCTCCCTCTCCACCTCCATGCACCACAGACTCTCCGGCCCCGGCCTTCAGAGCCTGTCCCCCCCCTTCCCCCCACCGCGGAAAGCCAGCCAATCCCCACCCCCTCCCCGCCACCCCTGCCCCCGCCCCAGCCACCCGCGGCGTCACGGCCCCGGAGCTCCAGGAGAGGATCAGCCGGCTCCCGGGCCAGGGAGTCCAGCGCGATGGGCACCCCAGAAGCCAAGAGAGGAGCACGGGAGCGGACGGGGTATGCGGGCCCGCATCCGGCCCGCTGGCTCTGCGCTACTCACTGACAGCTGCAGCATCCGAGTGCATTTTCGGGCAGCTCACACCCGCTCGCCGCCCGGGCTCCCGCGCTCCACTCGCGGTCCCCCCACCGACTCTCCAAACCTTAGCTCGCAGCAGAGGAACGGCGGCTGCCACTCCGGCCCGCCCATTCCGCCCTCCTCATTGGCTGAACCCCAACCGGGGGACCGCCCCTCCTCGGCTCTCATTTGACCTAAGGAGTGCTGGTTGCGCCCTCCTGGAGCTAGCAAGGAGGCCCCGCCCCTAGCCTGCAACGCGATTGGTCCCGGCGCCTCGCCTCCGACCGCCCCTGGCCGAGGCCACTCTTTGGAGCCTCAGGTTGGACCCAGCGGCTGTCAGTCATCCCAGGTTTCAAAAGCGCGTGGAGGGGCGAGGCTGGGGAATTGGTCCACCTTGACCCTGAAGCTCCGCCCTGTGGCGGGCGGATCCTTGGAGTGGGAGACCAACCCAGAGCCCGGTTAAGAGTCCGAAACAAAGCAGGCGTAGTGACCTGGACCGACGCTCGGGACCAAGGGGACCTGTTATCCCTTAGAAGAGATGGGCCAGGTCCTGCTACTGCCCGCGCCTGCCTCGAGCCGGTTCTCATCAGTCGTTTCCCATTGTAGGAAATCAGAGAGAAAAAAAATCTCTGCTTCTTCATTTGGAATTAAACCCTTTTATCCCACAAGCTTTCTGTCCCCAACTTAGGAAATACGCTTCTTTTTCACAGTCACGATTTGCTTGCGCCACAGGTTTAAATGCTGCAGGCATTGTCCATTAGACACCTCTGCGGTCCCCAGACAGCAAGAAAAACCAGTGTCACATTAGGCTCTGGGGTCAGCGTGGCACCCGGGCAAGCCACGTCCCCAGACTGTTAGTCTAAGAAACCTAAGTTGAGCCCGGCCGGAAAGTGAACCGCTGTTGTTTGGCAGAGGGCAAGCGTTAAATCAAAATTTTGAATCGTATATTAAGTTCCGCTCTGCGTTTCCCAGTACTTGGAAATCAGTTCTTCACAATCACTATGGTAATGAAATAAAAAAGCTTAGAGATGTTCAGCGAGAGCCGCCCCGCCCCCACCCCAAACACACAGAACTCTATTTCCGCACCTCCCATAGCCCTTGCCCCAAATACAGCCTGGACATCCCTAGATCCAGACACAGAAACTGGATGAGACGACCAAAGATAACAAAGAGGTCAGGCGTTAGGATTCGGAATTCTACAGGCTAGGCTTTTGAGTTGCAGACTTCTGATACCAGGACAGATCATACAAGAGCCAGTTAGCGGAGAGTCATCAGCGTCACTCTAATTGTGACATGCTCCCTCTCATCATCCCCAATTTCTTTGTAATAAATTCCATCCCTATAACTTTGTCTCATTTTTTATCACTCAAATGCATAAGATTCATTTCATCAAATGTAGACTCTCAGAATTGTATCTGAATACATGAAGCCTTCAAAGAGCATCCCTTGGGTCCCTTTAACAGGACAGCCTCATAGACAAAGGAAGATGTCTGTGACCCCTGTACTTTAAAAAAAAAAAAAAAAAAAAAAAAAGTGCCTACTATGTTCATCATTACGTGCTTGTTTTTCTTGTAGACCAAGCTGGTCTCGATTTCACAGGGATCCCCTCGCCTCCCCAGTGCTGGGATTTAAGGCGTATGCCACCAACGCCCAGCTTTCTTTATTCCATTTCTGACTTCAGTCTAATCCAGAGAATCAAGAACTACAGTTTACTCAATGTTTCTGAGATTTTGTGTATAATTTGTATGTGTTTGAGTTTGGTTTCCCTTGTTGTTTTGCACAGAAAAGGTCTTGCTTTTTGGCACTTCTAAATTAAAATAAGCCCTTGATATATACTACCTGTTAATTTGCTATATTGATTTATCTGCAGCAAACTTGATCATTGTGTGATCAGTAAGTCTAAAAGTCCTACCAGCTTGCTTTCTTCCTAGTTCTCAGCACTCCCTTAACTCACATATTATCCAGGGGAGAAAATATATAAAATTCACAACCTCTGCTATTTTTCAGCTTACATTTCAGTAGGGTAGATCTGATTATTTTCAAGTAAAATACAGATTTCATTTACCCAGATGATAGTAGTGGGCCAGCTAAAGCCTGAGAACTGAGAAGCAATAGTCTTACACAATTGGGCCTCACTACTCCATAAGCCTCATGAATAATAAGACGACTACATGATGCGCTGTGAATATGCCCAAGACATTTCAACCGTCCACAAGATTATAACTCTTCACAGGCAGGGAACACGTTATGCCCATGTTTTCAGTTCTGCAGCAGTTAGTACGGTGGCTTCCAATAGTGGACACAGACTCACTGGATGACTACAAATGGGGAACTCTGTATCTGAAAGGAACCATGCAGATTACCAAATCCAACTTCCTCATAAGAATGTGAGGCTTGAAGGGGATTGAGTATCTACTCCAAGTCACTGGGCTGGACAAGAACAAATCAGTATTTAAAAACTTAAAGTTCCCAGCTGCTTGTCCCCATCACCACACTGGTCCAATGAGAACACCTCAGATTAACAAGAGGGTACCCTCCCCTCCTACTTGGAAGTTCTAGCAGGCCAAATCAAAATCTATTCTCCTTATTTGGAATATGGCCCTCTCATGAAATCCAGGGAGAAATCTTTCAATATATAAAATGTTATTTTAATTTTTTTCCATTCAGGAGTATTCTTAAATAACAAGGTCCCCGTAAAAAAATGCTCACTGGAATAATATCCTTTAAATTCAAATCTGGAATAGGCAAATTTGCAGGTGCAACATGTCACTTCATTGCACTTGGTTACCAATTTAAAGTACTAAGTAACAATATGAACAAGTTACTGAGTGCCTAATCAGTAATTTCCTATTTGTTAGTTACATAATATTGATTTCAGTAACATAACATTTTGAACTTAAGCCTGGATGAGAATTTGACATGAAAGTCCAGTTAGAGAAAGGATAGCACAAGTTTTTCTGCCTTTAAACTTAGCTCCCAATAATCACAAATTCCAGTATAAGTGCTTGTCAAATGTGTGCTAGGCTTGGGATATGGAATGGTGAACAGCAGAGCCCTGGAGGCTGGAATAGAATTGGACCTGCGAGATTGGGTAGATAAATGTGTCCCTGGTGTAATAAAGGGAGCATAGTGTGGAGGGATTAATGTAACCCTTACTTCCAAAGCATGTGGAACTCCTCAAGTTATCAAAAATCAGGCTATGTGTGAATTCAGGATGTGGAAATGAAAATGAATACAAATGTAAATGTATTCACAGAAGACGGGATAGTTAATTTCCTCAAAGTCATCAGCAGGCAATTCATGGAATTGATGTCAGTGGAATGCAAGCTCAAAATACACTTTAATGATGCTTCTTCCCCTTTCTCACAAGCCACCATTGTACCCATAAGATGTCCTCAAAATGGGACTCTAGAGAGGTGGCCAGTGGTTAAGACAGAGTATTTCTTCTGCAAAGAGCTGAAGTGCAGTGCCTAGCATCATGTAGACAGATAGTAACAGCCTCTTAAGTCACCTCTGGGGATCCTCTGCCCCTCCCAGGGTACCTGCATTCACATGCATACACAGAATGAAAATAAAAGGTAAGTCTTTAAAAGATTTCCTTTTGCTTAACACACAGAATTGTTAGGACCTTTCTTGAATCAGCTCCTCACTAGACATTTTAGCCTGAGGAGCATGTTTGCCACTTCCTCAAAATAGTGAAAATAATAGGCTCTACAGGTCCTTATAATACTTGGCATAGCATGGTTTAATCTTGTAATAATGGTTAACAATTTAGACTCTGGATCCTGGAACACAGGTCCAGTGAATGTCCCCTAAACAATGGTGAGGTTGTTGGTATGGCTGCAGCGCCCATCCCATTCTGTGACGTGCTGACTCTCACACCACCTCTTTCTTTCCCCCTAAGCTAGTCCCTCAATAGACAGTCACTATATTTAATCATTTGTTGTCATGGTTGATTTTTTGTCAGTGTGACACACACTTGAGTTACTTGGGAAAGAGGATTGGCCTGTGAAACATCTTCTTGATTAATGTGGGTGATGCCATCCCTAGGCATGTGTTCTTAGGTTGTTTAAGAACGCTAACTAGACACAAAAAGCAACCCAGTAATTAACCTGACTCCAAGATATCTTACTCAAAGTTCCTGCCTTGAGTTCCTGCCTTGGCTTTCCTAGATGGTGGACTGAAATCTGGAAGCCAAATAAACCCTTTTCTCCCCCAAATTGCTGTTGTTCAGCTCAGCGCTTTATGACAGGGAAAAAACCCTTCACTCAAACACTTGCATTCTTTCTTTCTTCTCTAGCTTCTGAAATGTGCAATAAAGATAGAGACAGGGATACAAGAGCATCCTCACTGGGACAAATCACTCATGCAGCCTACTGTGACAGAAAATGCAAACATTTGCCTAACCAAGAAAAAGTTGTGTTCATATTGGGAATTCACACAGGTAGAGAGAAGTCCTGTGAGTCCAGAAAGTTGCTATCTAAAAAATAGGCCAATTGTAGTACATTCTAGAAATCTTTCTATGACATGGGACTGGGACTCATACTGTGTTCCCATAATGAGTGAATAATTTCTCTTCTTTGTACTTTGAAGTAATTACTCTTCCCTGAGAGCCATAACTCTAACATCCGCGCGCGCGTGTGTGTGTGTGTGTGTGTGTGTGTGTGTGTGTGTGTGTGTTTGTGTGTAAAAGCATGTACTTGAGTGTCCATGTGAAGAAAACAGAGGGTGTTATTGAGTGCTTCCTCATTTGTTCTCTGTCTGTGCCCATAAAGATGGCCCCTGCTTCATCTTGGCTCAAAGGTCAGAGAGTTCAAAACTGCCCTTAATGAGTCATAAGACCTAAAGGTCTAAGGCACGGTTACAGTAGGATGTTTGATCTTGGCCTTGGGTGTCTTATCTAAATAACAACAGACTTGGTATGAGATGTGGTTACTCTTGACCCTCAATGCCAGATAATAAGAAATTGAATCCAAGTTGTGATTACTGAGGAAGAAAGTCTGTTTGTTCCATATATACGACACCATGTTTCCCTTTTTGGTTAAGGTATTAAGAATAGTGAAAAATAAACTCGGCGTATTCAGTATTGACCGGATTTGCCCTCCTGACTCTATCCTATATCTCTGTCTTTCTCCTAAAGTCTTTACCTAGCCTTCTCCCCATCCCAGGTATGAACCAGGGGTTAGCTCCAACTGCAGCCCCACAAACCGGGTTCCCACAGTTCTCCACAATATTTTTTTTGAGATAGGATCTCTCACTGAACCTGCTGGTCACCTAGAATGGGTAACTAGCACACCACAGGGATTCACCTTCCCAATGCTGAGATTCAGGGCACACACTAGAGCTCCTAGCTTTTTACAGCCCTCCTGCATCCATAGCAAGCACTTTACAACCAAGGCACCTTCCCAGTCCTGCTTAATTGAAAGCGAAAGCAAATGGCTTTGAGAACTAACTGCCTGTGAGCCAAACTGGATTAAGACAGACCCTACCATCTACAACCATCAAATGAACACATTAAACTTATCGGAGAGCCAAGTATGATGGCAGTCAGATCACTAAGGCAAGAGGATGACAAGGTCAAAGCCAGCCTAGGCTACATAGCAAGGACTTGTCTAAAATATTAATAAGCCAGGTTGGTTGGGTTTCAGTTCCTTCGTCTATAAAAATGGGAATAATTTCATCAAAGGGTAACTAGGGGTGACAGGGTCAAATGTATAAAATCACTTTTAGGACTAAGAGAATGAAGCAAGAAGGAGTATATGTGATCCCACTGCTTGGGACTTCTTTATATTTTTTTCTGGGGATCCTGAAAGCACACCTAGGAGGTACAGTCAGCTACTTCCCAGCTCGGGGATAATTTCAAATAAAAATGGTTCTTTCTAGATGAAGCAGTCATCTCAAGGCTCCCTTAACAGCACTGAGAATTTTCCAATTAGACTTAACATCCATGTTCCGTTTTGGTTTCATTCAGCAATGAATTTGTTTTGCCTATAGTAGTGATAAAGGGATTTTCATTTATTATTTTTTTAAAATATGTCTAACTGCCAAGATTTCTTGTGACACAGCTATCAGGTTGCATTCATGGAACTTTAGTCTTTTGTTTTGTTTTGTTTTTTCTAGAGCAGATACAGGATGCTTATGCTGGCTGTTTTCTTTCTACTCAGTGCCTTTCACTTTGTGGCGATTACACCTGTCTAGGGAATTAAAAGGGTTTGAATAAAAATGTATTCATTCCTTACCACATAGTCTCTGAATTGGACTTTTCTGTCCTTATTCCACACTGAGCTAATCAAGTCCTAATGATGTTGCATTTAATTCAATCTCAGAAGGAATAATTCTCCAATTCAATCTAAACAATGCCTGACCTTTGTGGGGACGTCCATGAATATAGCATTTCTTCAATTACTGCAGCTAGCAGGGGATGGACAGAAATAATACCATTTTCCTTGGACAATGGCTTCTGTGTGTTGTCAGGCTCTCCATTTTTCTGCCTCCTCTGGCCTGCTTTCATGAATACAATGTCTTTTTAACATCCCTCTCAGGGCGGTACAGGAGACCCCATCCATCTCCAGATCTCAGTGGCTGCACAGCAGCCGAGCATCTCATTATGGCAGAGTGAAGCATTCTGGGAGAGTGGATAGAGAATGCAGACTTCAGTAGGAAAGGAGAGAGGTAGAGAGGAGGGCAGAAGCTGTGGAAAACATGTGCTAACTTTCTTGGTGATACTACACTAGCTCTAGCATGCAGGATGCCCAAACCCCTGACTCAGCAGATTCCAGTCTCACCTCCAACCAGGTTGAAGCCTCCAACCACATACTCCCCCAGGATGGATACTACCTACAAACTACCACAGGGGCCATGCTACTGGGAGGAAAGCAAAGTAATCATCTACACACTCAAGAACAATCAGTGGCTCCAAACTTGAAACAGAACATGCAAACATTCATGCGTGGTACAAATGTAGGCCTGCTCATGTACAACTGAACTCATATTTATCTACCTGAAAACTATTTCCTTCAGCTAACCCAGATATTTACCTACTACTTTATTTTCCTGTCTCTGCCAAGACAGATTAGGGCAATGCCTTTTAGCATTTGGGGGTCCCAGACCAATTTCAGATAATTCTCTGTCAAATGTATTGAACCCAGCCATACTTGCCCCATCACCCTCATCTGTTAAGAATGCTTAGATCGGGCTGGAGAGATGGCTCAGAGGTTAACAGCACTGGCTGCTTTTCTAAAGGTTCTGAGTTCAAGTCCCAGCAACCACATGGTGGCTCATAACCATCTATAATAAGATCTGGTGTCCTCTTCTGGTGTGCAGGGGATACATGCATGCTTAACACTGTATACATAATAACTAAATCAATGCCTAGATTAATCCAGGCATAGTGGTGCACACTTTTAATCCCAGCACTTGGTAAGCAGAAGTGAGTGGCTCTCTGAGTTCAAGGCCAGCTTGGTCTGTATAATGAATTCCAGCACAGCCAGAGCTACATAGTGAGACCCTGTCCTGTGAAGGAAAAACAGAAAAGAATGCCTACAGTAGCTATTTATTCTGGCTGACAAGTATTGCCTTCTTGAAATCCAGAGGCTTTGGGTAACTGTTGGTGGCTATCTGTAATTTTGTCAGGGGAGGATTAATTCCTTTCTGTTAACTTTCCTCCTAAGTTCTTCTGACACTTAGGCTCAAATAACAAGAATTTTGTTGGGGAGTTGGTAGGTAAAGGCAGCAACTTGCAGGCTGGGGAACTGAGGCTGGGGGGCAAGGCTAGAGAACAAGTCTGGGGGGGACAAGGCTACAGCAAGACTGCAGGGTGAGCCTGGGAGGCAGAATGGAGAGTGAGGCTGAGGGGCGTGGCTGAGGAGCTCTTGCCAGCACCTTCAGTGTGAAGATCTGGGAAGCCGGCAAGAGGAGACTTGCTCTTTGGGACAGAAATACCAAGAATAGACTTCATCTCATTCCAAATTTTTCTTCCAACTCCAACTTGGGCCCCAGCCAGTGTTACTTTTTCTGAGGCCACTTCACTCAGGCTCTATCCTCTTTGCCTTCTCTGTCATCTGATGGCTTCTCCTTGGCCCAGCTGGCTTGTCCCTGCCCCAAAGTTATAGCCATTTGCCCTGAGTCCGGCCTTGAGCCCACACTGGCCCATGTCATCATGTGCATCTCTCCACCTCATCACTTGTTGTGGTTCTGAAGCTCTAATGCCACAACCTCCATTTATATCCCAGAACTTGAGCTTTGAAAGCCTTCCAGGGTACCAGATGCCAGATTTCAGGGCAGCAGTTTCACTAAATGAGTCGCTGCTCACTTTGTGCCAGGCACTGTTTGGAACACCCATGTTAACTCCTTCACTCTGGCAAACCATACTGAGAAGCAAGTACTTCTGTATAAGTCATTTCACAGATGAGGAGACTAAAGCACAGTGAAGTAAAGTAACTTATCCAAAGTCACACAGCTACTTAGTGTGGGTGCTGGGAGAATCAAACCCAGCAGGCTTGCCTTTGATCTTCTTTTTTTCCCACTGTCGTTGCTCTATCATTTCTAGCCACAACGTTTTTGGTAGGACTGCTTGTTCTCTATTAAAACATATTCGGAGCTCTTGAACATAGATGGCTCTGAATCTGCTCTTCAAGCCCTAGTAGGAAGGCACACTGAGCCCAGTCCTTGGGCAGGGGGAACCAGTTCTCAGCCCCCAAGAAGTGGTGACAAGAATAACAGATCTGTGGGCCAGGACGGGGGTCATTCCTCCCTTCCTTGTTAAAACGGCCGAGCAGATCTAAAGCGGGACCCAAAGCAGCACCATTGTCTCAGCAGGGGCATGGGCTGACCTGAGCCCTCATTCTCCTACCCTCTGCACGCCCCTCCCCGTGAGCCTTCTGCCTTTTCCAGCTTCCTTTCCAGATGCCCAGGGTGCCCAGTGAATGGCTTTCCCAATAGGACCCGCATTGCAGACCCATCCTCAGTGAGTGAAGGCTGGCCTCAGGGTTCCCTGTCTGTGTTGAAGAGGATTCCATTGAGCTTGAACAAAAAGCCTGGAGGGAAGCCATCAAGGGAGAGAGCCGGGAGAACCGGAACATGAACCAGCAAATTCCAAGATTATCGGGTCTTAATGATCCTCAGAAGATGCTGGGGCCGATTACAGAGCAGAGATCCTCTTGCAGCTTAACATCACAAGATGGACACACCTCCACACTTCCTTTCTGTCGCCCTCGTCTCCTCGTATCCCCTAAATCTGTGGACTCCCCTAAGTCCACAGTTTAAAGGCTAAGTCCTCAGCTAGGCACAAAGCTTGGGTCATGGGGGCACTGGCATGGCCTTGAAAAGGGCTGTGGGACTCCAATCCCTCCTTCGCCTCTTGCATTCCCTGCACTGTGAGTGTTTGTGGCTAGCCCAGACCTCCTGTCATGTGGTGCTACCTCAATAGAGGTCCAAACCATCAGCCAACCAATCATGGACCAGAACCGTGGGGCCAGGAGCCAAATAAACCTTGACTCTTTGTTATGTCTGGTGTTTCGCTTCCGATTAGAAGGCTTCCTCACACAGACGCTGGGGTCAGGTTATTTGAGCGCCATCAGACTCCACTCCCAGCAGAGTACAGACCTTCAGGGAGCCAGTCAGACTGAGGACTACTAACAGGGCAACAGATGGGTGTTTTGACCGACTTGCCCCTGTCAAAACTTACCTTTCCAGTGTCTCATTTCCTCAGACGCTTGTGGATGACAGGCTTGCTGTTCTTGTGTAAACTGAGTTGGGAAAAAACAGAGATCAGGTAAGAAATTGATGGAGGGAGATCCCAACCTACTTCCTCCAGTACCGCACCGCCCATTCACACACACCCTTTTTGTCCTGCTCCCTGGTCTCACCTCCATCAAGCCTTGCTTGACCAAGGCCACCCACTGTCATGACTTTATCCACAGGTCTCCTATAACACTGGAACAGAATTCTGTCTCAGAACAGAACCAGGACAAAGGGGATGGAACGAGGGGGCCGAGCCACGTTGGAGGTAAGCTCAAAGAGCTCCCCCCACCTCCACCATGTGCGGATGGAAACGAGGACCCAGAAGCTTCCAGCACTGCCTGCAGAGATATAGATTGGGGACACCAGCAGCTACTTTTTAGCACACCCCATCTTTTACTTGGAAGGACACGCCTCTTCTTTGCAGGAACTGCAGCACCCCAACATTTACTAAACAAAGCCATGATGGGGCTGCCAATCCTTGTCCAACACAACCAGGAAGCATGTGACCTCAGATGGGCCAATCAACTTCCTTTGCTGGAATTTTAAAACAATTAAAGCAGAGAAGCAACTCTGCTCTGTGGGCTCACAACAGCCAGCCACCACAACTTCAGCCTTCGACAGCCTATGAGTGCTGGGATTAAAGGTGAGAGCCACCACATCTGGCAAATTCTTTTTTTTTTTTTTTTTAACCTGGATATTTGGTCTAGAAAAGCAATTATGACCCTCTCCTCTTCCCCCCCCCCTCCACTTAGGCATTCCACAACAGTTTCCCATGAGCTACTTATCAACTAGCTTACTAAAATTAAGAAGGAGGCAATTACTTCTGTAGGTCTTCATGTAGCATGCATGGCTGGACCTACCCAGTTCATCCATCAGAACATGCAGCTATGATCAGAACACATTGTACACGTGTATGAAATTTTCAAGAACAGACACAGTTAACTTTAACAAAGAATGTCAGCATGCAATAGGGTGAAACTGTTGGTAGAATAAGGATGGTTTGCAATCTATCTGGAATTATTAGAATGACTCAAAAAAGGAAAGAAACTGTTTACAGGTTGTATCTGACAAAAGTCCTGGCATCCTGACTATGTAAAGAACTCTCATACCAGGACTTTCTTACCAGGACTCTCATAACCAGACCTGGTGTAACAATGGGCCGGTAATCAGGCTACTGAGGAGGCAGGAGGAACACAAGTTCAAGGCCAACCTGAACAAATTAGTGAGATCCTATCTCAAAATTAAAAGGATAGAAAGCAAGTATACTCAGTGCTTCGGTCGCCATTAACTAACACACACACACACACACACACACACCTTTTACAACATAACCACAACAAAAAACTACCCACAAATTTTAAAACAAACAAGAGTCATAACGAAACATTTCCCCAAACAATAAATACAAATTACCAACAAGCAAATAAAATACTGGCCATTAGCTATTAGGTAGAGGTAAATCAAAACCACAAGAAACTACACACTCCTGTGAGGATGACTGTAGCTAAAAGCTAATAAATAACAGTTGTCAGTGATGGTGTGGGGAAATTTAAAACTTCATCTACTTCCAATTCAACATAAAATGTTTCAGCCACTCTGGAAATAATTTGGAATTTTCTTTAAAAAAAAGTATACACAGTTTTACAAAATGACCCAGCAACTCTAGTCTGAGGTATACCAAAATAATTTAAAAAAAAAAAATACTCAGTAAGTACCTACACACAAACAATGTGGTGCAATTTAAAATAACCAAAAAGTCCCAAATGTTTTCAGATGGGTGAATAAAAAATAATTTTTTTTAAAAAAGTCTATCTATAAGCAAGACATCACTAGCATAAAAAAGAATGAATTGTGCATAGATCCATGCTGGGCTGGAGAAAACCTCTGAAACATCAAGAAAGAAGCCAGACAGACAAGGTCACACGTGGTGTGACTGACCTCTCAGGAGACATTCAGAACTGTGTCTGTGGTGGCTGGCGGGAACTACATAAAGTACTGGAAGGAGATGCTTAGCGGGAAGGTTTTCATCATGGCGCTGAAATATTTTTGGGCTAGGAATTGATAGTAATTGCATGACCTCGGGGAACACCTAATGTTTAAAACAGTGCTATGTGAATTTCACATCAATAAAAATACTTAATAAAGCGGTCCAATTTGGGCATGAATGTATGGATAAAAATAGCATACTGACAGCATTCACCATGACCAGACACTCAATCCAAAGTGTCTTCCTATAACAGTATTGCTTCAATCTGTCATTCTCTTAATTCTCATCTTTTCCCTCACACACTCACAGCTGTGCTCTGCATGCAGGTGCAAGCGTCATTAAGTGGTCATGCACTCTGAGATACACAATTCGTTCTATTTTCTTCTCCATTAGCCGGCTCGAAGTAAAGGAGATGCCACTCTTAGATTACCTGGGATTATTTATCAATTCTGTCTCTCCAAGTGTGAAAAGACAGCTCTGAGGTCTTGTCTTTTTCCTCATATTAGCACTGAAAGTCTTGTTTGTTTGGTGGGGAGAGGGGTGATTTGAGACAGGACTTCTTTGTATAACCCTGTCTGGAACTCATTCTGTAGACCAGGCTGCCCTCAAGCTCAGGGAGCTGCCTGCCTCGACCTCGGCCTCGGCCTCGGCCTCTTGAGTGCTGAGATGAAAAGTGTGAGCCTCCACCACCCTCAACATTGGAAGTCCATTCTGCTCTTCACCATACAACCATGATAGTATTCCCCAACAGTGAAGTCCCTGAACCTAGACCTATCATATCAAACTACATGGGAGTAGCCTTGGGAATCCGTTTTTTCAGCAAGTCCTACAACCATAAGCTTTCCTGTGCAGGCATGTGAGACTTTGCATTTCCCTTTAATGATGAACTTACTAATCCAGTCAAGTGTCTATGGAGTACCTACACAAACACTGTACTACATGTTGCAGTGAGAACATAAGTGGAAACCATAATTTGTAAATAAGGTTTGCAAGACAGACAAATCCCATCAGGCCATGGTATGCAACATAAACTGCCTAAACTTGCATAATTTTAATAACAGCTCATTCAAACCCATCTATTCTAGGATAAAACCTTCTTGAATTGGGGATGTAGCTAAGTTGGTAGGGTGAGTGAGAGTACTTGCCTAGCATACATAAGGCTCTGGGTTTAATTCACATAGCCCCATAAAACAAGCATGGTGGTACATACTTAGAAGGAACACAAATTCAAGGTTATGAGGGAGCTTCATGGGCAAGTTCCAGGCCAGTCTGGCTAGAGATTGTGTACAAAAACGAAACAAAGAAACAAAAAAAAAGTCCTAATATTAATTCTCTATGTGCTCAAAAGCAGAGACAGCTCCAACCACTTATCAGATTTACAAATTCTGCCGTTCTTTGCCCTCAAACTGCCCTCTGTCACTAACATTCCAAACCCTGAGAATGTCCCTTCCCTAGTTTTCTCCTTGGAGATGCTACTAGATCCTGTCAGGGTCAGAGTTCTTCTTAGTAGGAGTCACTCACATAAGTAGCAGGCATCCCTGTTCTCCTTTCTGTGGGACACTGACATAAAACAGCTATTTCCTCCATGAATATAATTTACCCCATTTGCCATTATTTTGTATTCTGTGATATTTGATGCTATGCCTAGAATTTAAATGTGTTATTTTTGTGAATATTTTCCTCTTGAGGCTCATCAATCAAGATGCAATCATAGGCTACTTGAGTATAAGAATAGCTATTTCAGGCATTAGGTGCTGAAGCTATAACTCACAAACCCATAATCCTAAGCAACCTGAACTCTCTCTCTCTCTCTGGATCCTGTGACAAGAAGAGCTGCAGTTTCTAAGATGCCTCCAGGCTGCTGTCTCAAAGTGTAGAGTTTGTCTCCTTCATTCTGTCCAGGTTTAGAAAGTATCTGTCCCCTAATGGCATTACTTTTAATTTGTATGTGTCTGGGTGAGTATATGGCACATGTGTAAGAGTGCTCATGGAGGCCAGAGGGGGCATCAGATCTCCAAAGACTGGAGCTACAGGCCATTGTGAGTCAATTGATGTGGAACAAAAATGGGATCTTCTGGAAGAGCTGCCAGAGCTCTTACACTGAGCCACCTCTCCAGCCTCTCTTTCCCCTGCTCTTGCTTCCTCTCTGCCTTCATTAATTGCTTTTACCCAAAGGTGGGAGCTTCTGAATCATCCACTGTTTAACTTAACTTTATTTCTCCTTCACTGGTTTTGCTTCACTCCACTAACCAACTTCTAGGAAACTTCCTGGTTTGCTCTTCCTGCACGTTTATGAATGCTTCAGCTATGTAATCTTTAAAATAACACATGTTGAGGCATCTCCCTTTGTTTAATGAATATACTGTCTTCAGATTTCCCTGATGACTTATTACACCCGTGATGTTTATAACACTCCCCACCCCTGCTGCTGCTGCCTCTCCAGTCCATATGTTGATTCCTAACTCTAAATATGATGGCATCAAGAAATGTGTTCTGATAGGTGACTATGGTCAACTTTTCCCACATGAGTAGAATTAATGTCATTGTGAAAGAGATCTCTATGGACCACTTTGTTTCTTCTACCACGGTCAGAGGGTAACACCTTGAACCAGGGAGTCAGCCCTCGCCAGATTCTGAGTATCTGATGCCTGGAACTTGGATTTCTGATCCCTAGAACAGTGAAAAATCCATTTCAGTTGTTTGTAAGTCACCAATCTATGATATTTTGCTATAGTGGTCAATCAAATTAACACAAAAACTCATCCCAATGTAATGATATTTGGGGATATGGCCTTTGAATGGGAATTAAATTTATATGAAGCAATGAGCTTGGTCCCCACAATGGGATTAATGTTCCTATAGGAAGAGAGATTACATGGCTCTTTCACACAAGAGCATGATGAGAAGGTAACCACTTGCAATCCAGAAAAAAAGATCCTTACCAGAAGCCAGAGGTAGACCAATGTCTTGATCTTGAACTTCCTAAGGTGCAGAACTGTAGAAATACACATCTGTGGTTTAAGCCATCAACCTGTAGTTCTCTGCTATAACATGGGAGTTAAAGGCACCTTACTGTATTCTTCTGGAGCCTGCCTCAATGCATACTGCAGGCCAAGTTCACCAGGCCCGGACCTAACTCTTCCTCCAACATCACTTTGACGTGGCTCTTCAGACCATCGCCTGTGTTCTTGGCATTAAAAGCAACAGAATTAGAAAGCACATACATGAATAAATTCTCTCCCACCTTCTTCACCCTCCTCACAGCTATCATCAGAAGTTCCGTGACTATTCCAACTTTATTATCTGTATGTCAAGACCTACCTCCATATGATTTTTTAAAAGATTTACCTTTATGTGTATTTTTTTGCCTACCTGTACATAATTACACCATATGTGTACTTGCCTGGTATCCCAAGTGTTCTTAACTGCTAAGTCACCTTCTGCAACCCGAAGACCTAAGAGATCACCTCTTCAAGGAGCCCAGTCTGCCAGAGTGGATTCCCACGATGCAGGTGCCATCTCCTGGCCCCTCCCACTCCTATGAGACCTCTTTCCCTGCCCCATTCTGTAGCTCCGATGTTGCCTTCTCCTTCTGAGGGTAACTGCATCTCCAAGCTTTCTATAATGCAGAGGGCTACAACTGGGGGAACAAAGGATGTTACAGGACTATTGAAAACTAAGAATCTCTCTCTCTCTCTCTCTCTCTCTCTCTCTCTCGTGTGTGTGTGTGTGTGTGTGTGTGTGTGTGTGTGTGTGTGCACACTTTATGTGCATGTTCATGTATGTACGCACGTAGGTACACATGTGTGTGGAGCCAAAGATTAATTTGGGTGTCTTCTTCAGCAGACCTCCACCTTAGTTTTTGAGAATAATCTCTCACTGAACCAAGGCTGGCTGGCCAGTGATCTACATGTCTCCACCTCCCTGGTGCTGGGATTATATGCATACTTTACTGCATCTGTCTTTTCCATGACTCCTGGGAATCTGAACTCAGTCTTCATTACTGCCCAACCAGCACTCTACCAAATAAACTATCTTTCTAGCCCCTGAAAACGGAGCAAACTTAAACCAAAATAACCCTTCCAAGCTTTCAGAAAGGGTTCGTGGCCATGCCTAGCCATAAGAGATGCAGGGAAACTGAGTATTTGGTAGTTGTTTCTCTGTGTGTCTGTGTGTTAGACATGGTTCTCTAGAGGAAAAGAACTTATAGGATGAATCACTCTGTATCTACAAAAGGGGATTTATTAGAATGGCTTACAGCCTGTGGTCCAGCTAATCTAACAATGGTTGTCTGAAATGAAGGTCCAAGAATCCAATAGTTGCTCAGTCCACAAGGCTCAGTGTCTCAGCTGGTCTTCAGTATATGTTGGAATCCTGAATAAGTAGGCTCTATTGCCAGTGAAGGGATGGACTTGCTAGCAAGGCAAGGGTGAGCAGGCAAAGACAAAGGCTTCCTTTTTCCATGTCTTTATATAAGGCTTCCAGCAGAAGGTGTGGCCCAGATTAAATCTCCAGTCCAGAAGTGTCTTCCTGTCTCAGAGACCCAGTTTTCATGTGGATCTTCAAATTAAGAAAAAATCCCTCACAGGTGTGCCCTTCATTTTTGGATTTTATTTAATTCCAAATGTAGTCAAGTTGACAACCATGAATAGTCTTCACACAACATATCCAAATAAAACTAGAAGGTTCTTATACAATACAGAAAGAAACAAAAGAATCATCGAACAAGTATCAATCTGTACTCTAACCAGGGTCTTAATTGAGCATTATATTGTCTGGAAATTGATTACTGATAAAGTGTGCAAGTAACTAACAAACTATATTAGAAACACACCTGTGTTTTCACTTATGCTCTCTCCATTGCATTCTGGGTAAGTTTTCAATGACAGGGGTATTAAACAGTGGAGAACAGTGTTAGACATACTGACATATCTTTTTTTTTCAATGTATGATTATTTATTTGTTACCCTTAAAGACTTATTTTTGACTGGACTCAGACTTATAAGTAGAAGCTCTCAGCGAGGACAGTCTACGTCTTTTGGCGATCTGTTCCTGGCGCTTTTCTTTGGCTTCCTTCATTCTCTTGGCCAAACGTTTAGCATATTCTGCAGCCTCCTCCTTGTTTTTCTTTGTACGTTGTTTCTTCAGAGCAATACGATGGCGTTTGTGTTGCAGGACATGTGGAGTAACAAGACACTGAATATTTGGCGCTTTGGTCCTGGGCTTCTTACCTTCTTTGTTTAAAGGCTTTCTCAGGACATATTGGCGGACATCATCTTCTTTAGAGAGATTAAAAAGCTTTTGGATTCTGCTAGCTCTTTTAGGTCCCGACCGATGAGGAACAGTAGATTCTGTCAGCCCAGGAATATCATTCTCTCCTTATTTTACTATGACCAAGTTGAGAACAGTCAGATTGGCATCCATGATAAATCCTTGAACAGACTTGCATTTCCTCTCTCCACTTCTCCTTGTCTATAACAAGAATGCCCTTACTCAACAGCAGGCGCACTCTGCCATGGATCAAAACGCCTTGCTTCATGGGAAAACCTTGTTTTTCATTCCCGCCAATGATTGGCTCCATGTAACCCTTCCACTCTTCACTCAGAGCATCAGCAGCTACTTCTGTAGTCATGTGCTTCTCATAGAACAGCCCGTGGCGAGGAAGGAGGTATTCGGCTTCATCTTTGCACAGCTGACCGCCTAGGAGGCACCACAAAAGAAGACCATATTGACAAATCTTATCTACGAGTCAGTATGCAATGACTGCTGTTCATATCTTGGATGATTATTTTACAGTTTATTCTAAGTCTTGTAGTTTTGTCATACCTGAATATGTTAGTGAAGAGCCATGGTTTTATCTTATTGGCAATCATCATTTTTTTCTGTTAAGAAGTAGGAGGGGGGGATGTTAAGATATCTTACATGGAATGAGCTCCGAAGGGGTTGATTGTCAGTTTTAAAATGACCACAGCTCAGGGCAGAGAAATTATTTTGTGTGTGCGACCACTTGCAGTGTGTCCGACTCACTTATAAAGTTTGTGTGTAATAACCCCGCCTCCTGGTTTGTCTGTGTGTAGTAAAAGATAAATGCTGACTCCTTGTACAGCTCTGTACAATGACTCCTCCCCACTGCTCAACTGTGTATAATAAACAGCACTAAGCTTGCAGGCTGCCATAGCTTCTCCATCAGAGTCCAGATCATCTGACCCAGCTCTTCTATATGTATTTGTCTCCCTTCATCCCTTCACTGCCACAGTCAGATCAAGTTCCCGGATCCCTTCAAGAATGTAGCATCCCACATTCTTCTTCCTCTCTGGAGGAGGAGTTAAATAATTTACCTAAGCAAGAGTCAGAACAGCACCTACCGGCATACCAGGGTGATCTGTCAAAATCAGAAAATAGGATATAACAAACTCTACAAGAGTCAGAAAGAACTGTGGAATAATCATCCACATTGGGAACAGCAGTTCACTGAAGCATAGATAAGATTTGTCAGTGTGTTTCACTCCATTCTGTCCTGTTAATCAAAGCCACCTCTCATGGGTGACTTCCACTGTATATCATCTTCAGACATGGTTGTTTTGTAGGCTCTCCAGTACACCATATATATATATATATATATATATATATATATATATATATATATATTATATATATATGTGTGTGTGTGTGTGTGTGTATGTGTGTGTGTGTGTGTGTGTATGTATGTATGTATGTATATTCTATACATTGGAAACCCATTTGCTCTGCAAACTGTCAGGGATACCAGAATCACGTGAAGTTGGCCAAAGCACAAATCTCCCAGAATTTCCAACCTGGAGTAAGTAAGATCTAAGATTTTCATTTTTAAGCAGTCTCCAGGAAAAAATGTACTCTGCCTGTGATGACTCTGTTTTTCTGTCTGCTTAGTGGCCACACCTGAATCTACTGATATTTTAACTACCATCAGCATCCTACAGTCAGCACCCAGACTGCTCAGGAGGCTGCCTGGTGGGATTTGAAGACCCATGGCACTAGTGATGAAGGACACCAAATGTGGATTTTAACTAAGTCTCTATCATTTTATTTACCAATAAGGACTCAGGAGACAGATGTTGAGGTAAAAACCTGTTAGATCAGAGAAGTTTAGAAGTAACCAGATAACCTTCCTTTTCAGCTGGAGACCCAACAAGAGAAGCATCTCTCCACTCATCCCAAACCAAAATGACTGCAAATATCTAAGTCCCTCCTTCCTGTGTGTCTCTCTATCAGTATTCCTGGGTCCTCTGTTCTCTCTATGGCTAATTCTTGTCAACTAGTTTCTGGCCTTGCCCCCTGATACAAGGTTAATTTTATTAGCAGAGTCTCCGAGTTCCACAGTTTGATCAACTATCCCAAAACAAATCTCCTTTGAGGAACCACTATAAACATGACCTAAAAGTAAAACTTCAAAATATTAGAATACAATGAGATATAATGAAGAGATGGTTCAATGCTTGTCAGGCAAGCATGAGAACTTGAGTTTGGTCCCCAGCACCCATCTAAGAAATGTGGGAAGTGGAAGCAAGGTCTTTGGGATTTTCTGGTCAGCCAAGTTTAGCGAAATCAGTGGACTCAAGGTGCAAGGAGCTACTATCTCAAAAACTGAGGTGGAGAACAATGAAGGAAGACCCTGACTTGACCCCTGACCTGCAACCCCTGGCCTGCATGTGCACATGTACATGTGAACACCTCTCTCTCTCTCTCTCTCTCTCTCTCTCTCTCTCTCTCTCTCTCTCTCTCTCTCTCTCTCTCTCACACACACACACACACACACACACACACACACACACACACACTCGAATGAATGTCTTTCCCACACTCCAGGGAATTGTCTCAGGCAGATCTGAAGTAAGATGGTTGGAGGACCCATTGCACTAACCTGAGGTACAGAGCTTTTCCTGAGCAGACAGGCTGGCTAGAAGTAAGCCCACAGGAATTGTGCAGGCCTCACACACCGCGATAAAGGAGAAGAGGAGGCTGCAACCAGGCAGAGCTACCTTCCCCACCAACCCTCCCCCATCGTGCTCCAGCCACCTGCTTTTTTTTTTCACCTGACTCTGCTCCTGTCATCTTTCCTTTGCCTTCCTTTTCCTCCTTTTATGGGAATAGCTACCATCACTTTTAAGCAATGCACTCTGTAGCCTGCTGTTCCTTTCATGAAAATTCTAGCTGTTATAAGTACTCACGCTACTCGATCGCCACAAAGCAAAATGTTCTGAGTGAATGGTGCTTTGATTTGAACTTGAATTTGTTGTACCTTTGAAGTCCAGGCTCTGCGTAAGTGGTGTGCTCTATGGCACAGCTACAGCCAGCAGCGCCTGGAGTGGCATCCCCCACTCCCTCTTTGTATAATGCAGTTTTCCCAGATCCTCTTTAGCGCTTCTGTCATTTGGTGAAAAATAAGGAAGGTCTTCAATAAGGCAAATGCCAGAGTTTTGAAGGAGGGAAGTGTTTGCAAGAATTTAGAGAAAGGACTTAAACCTCCAGAATGATCTGAAAAAGGTTCCACTGTAACAAGAACTTAGGGAAGGGTTGGTGTCTGACTCAGTTTCATCCAAAGACAGAAAGTTTCTCCTCATAGTTAGAGATAAAGGAGAGTGGAGATTGCTTATTAGTAAAGACAAAATGTCTCTGTCAGATTAACTACAGAACTTCCTACAGCTGAGCAGACCAGCAAAGGCCATGCTGTGTCCAGTATGGTGGCTTCTTATACTTCCTGCACTTCAGGCAGGATGATTTTTGTAAATTTGAAGTCAGCCTGACCTGCATAAACGAGTTCCTAGCCAGACTGTGAAACCCTACCTCCAGAGAAAGAAAATGGCCATTTGTAGCAGGCAACAAAGTTGCAGCAAAATGTATTCTCTCTTTCTGAGGACCAAATCCCAAAGGACTGATTAGCACTGTCAACACATCCTTTCACCCGACAGTCATTTATCTCCTATAGCCCACCCCCACTCATCTAGATCAACAGTAACTTTTTAGTCATGGACTGGTTACTCAGAAAGTCAAGACAGTCTGAACACAGTAGCAGACACTGAAGGCAGAATAATCCACCCCATTGTCCCAACACCTGTTAATGGAAAATGGCCCCTTTCTACTCCTCTCAGTCCCACCTCAGAAAAGCCCAGGAGAACAGGCAGACACCAGCAAAGATATAGACAGACAAGTCTTCTCAAAGGTTCCCAACCCCAGTAACTAACTTTAAAAGAGGACAGCGATAAGAAAGCCCTAGCAATGTGTCTAGCAATACATTGCTTACCTGCAGGGCAAAGAACTGACTTGGACTCAGTGGTCTGCTTCGGTGTGGGAGAGTCAGTCAATCAAGCCATAATTTTCTCCACTAGAAAATGCCAAGACTATCTCCTGAAATCTAGTCAGAGCCTGCTAAGGTCACCGCCCATATTAGGAAAGAGTTCAGGAGACCCTGACAAGACTATGTTCCTAAGGTGAAAAAAGTTTGAAACTCAAAATGCATTTTCCCAATAGAATCATGCCATGTCATGGTAAGATTCCAAGAAAACAAGTCAACAGATTCCAAACATGCTGTGATTGTGTACCAGGTTACATTTTAAGATGAGAAAAAAAAAGAAAAAGAAAAAAAAGAAAAAAGAAAGAAATCTCTCGACCAATGCAATGCAGTCACTTTAAAAAAAAAATCATAAAATATATTACTCAGGTAAACTAGCTTAATCAGATCTGGGGAACCCACAGGTTATTGGAGGCTGGAAAAACAGTTTTGATGTGTTCTTCCCTGCGTTGGTGCAGAGCTTAGCACAAGTAAACACTCAGCAAATGTTTACTATCAAGACCTGGAGAAGTATGGCTCCATGGCTGGCACAAGCTCCCGGTCAGAGGGACTTCCTTGACTGCCCTTTCTCTTGTCAGAGGCAACTGTGAGCAAAGCCCAGCCTCAGTTTCTCCAAAGATAGAATGACCTTGTGGGATATTTGATCACACTGTGAAACTCCAAGACCGTGTTAGTAAAATTAACCTTGGATCAGGAGTCAGAGCCAGAGACTAAACAAGAATTAACCACAGAGAATACAGAGGACCCAGCAGTATGGATAGAGACACAGGGAGGGACAAAGAGATTCTTGGGAGTTTTGGTTTGGGAAGATGTGGAGAGGCTCACTCTCTTACTGGATCTTTGACCAAAAAAGATCATCGGGTTAGGCTTCTCTGGTCTAGCAAGTTTTCACCCCAACATCTGACTACCAAGTCTTTATTGGTAAAATAGAACAACTTAGATGAAAACAACATTTGGCAGCTGTGGCCCAAGCCGGTGCCATTGGTTCAAAAATCCCACCAGGCTGCAGTCTGGGCAGCGGGACGCGCTGCCGGCCATTGGCGCTGACTGCGGGCCACAGTGCGCAGATGGTAGTTAAAATATCAGTAGCTTTGGGTGAGGCCACTAACTCAACAGAAAAACTGTTAGGGTCGGTGAGGAGTCCCATAAAAGAGCACCAGTCATACGTGCGATAAGCAAGAACACTTTATTAATCCAACATGTCGGGGTAGCACACGGCAGCTACGAGAAAAGCCCACAGGTTCCTTCTCAAACCGGGTTAGGGGAATTCCAGGGAGGAGAAATTAGTCTGGGGACTGATTGGAGGCTTTACACAGTTTATGCGCTGCTATAGGATTGGTTGGCGGTTCAGTGGTTAGGGACTTTTCATCTGCAGGGTGGGAGAAGCTGTCTTCAGTTCTCTTAAGCTTGCACAAAGTTGCGGGGTACCCTCTGATTGGTTGCTCGTGGGTTGCAGCTTTCCCAAGAATGGCTTGCATAGCTCCAGCTGGTTCCTGTAAACTGAAACTAAGACCTGGTTCCTGGCAAGGGCCATTAGAAACCTGTCGTGGCTCTGGTCTGGCTCCCTGGCTCTCTCAAAAACAACAGAATGATAGCCTCTGTGTCTAGTTCATAGAGTGCTTGTGGAGATCACATGGATTTTGTATTTTATGGAAAGGCCTGCTATACATTAAGAAATCCAAATGTAGCAGCAGTCACGATGTTATAACGCCCCTGCACCCAGCCCTGCCCCGTGTGTGGCTCCCAATCATGCTCCTTGCCTCATGCAGCAGGCAATGGCAGACAGAGGGAGGAAGTACAAGAAGAAACTATTGCATTTTCTATTATTTCTTTTTTACACAAAAATATTAGAGAAAAAATAACTATATATCTAATCACAGACTTCTAATGATACTAATGGTCAGAGTGTCTGCTCATTAAAAAAAAAAAATTACTAGAGTTTCACACATCAACATGTTTTGAAGAGCCTTAATTTCTTCTTTTAGAGCAGTTACTAGAACTAAAAATTGAGACAGAGTTAGACCCTGGCCCAGATGGTCCCTTGGTAGGAACAGCGAGCCACTGCCAGCCACTGTCCTCAGCCCCACAGGAAAGCTTGCGTCTGTCCTTTCAGACTGTAACAGAAGCAAAACCCTACTCTCTAAAGGAGGGGGCAAAATTGGAGGAAGGAGAAAAGGAGAGGGTGAGAGGAACGGACTCTGGTAACCAACCAGTCCGGTAAGCAAACTGCCCATGACCAGGGAACCACCAAGCAGGCTGCTTCTAGGGGTCTCATTAGACAAGGGAGGTAAACTTTCCATAGGATGTCAACACTAGAACTCACAAAATAATAAAGTCAAAGAGGCTGCTGGGAAATGAGTCCTCCGGAGTTTAAGATATGGGCTTGTGTGTGCTAGCACTTGGGGAAAGAAGGAAGAAGCAAGAAACAAGCTGTAGACAAAGGACAAGTTTCTACCCTTGCAGGATGAAGCGCTTAGGGACGATGCAATCTATGTGTGCAGCACTTGCAGAAGCCAAACTCAACCCAAATGCTAACCTCTTCACATACCAGGGATTTTGGATAGCAGCTAAATTGGTCTTAGAAATGTCACCTTTCATAGTGTACAAGTTTGATCTATCTACCCGATCCTCAAGATTACCCTGAAAATATTTTTTGTGTTAGCTTTGTAGGAGACAGTGTTACATGGAGGATGAAATGCTAGACCGGATGTCTAGCAGCTGCTATATTCAGTCTAATTGCTGTTATCAGCCTTGCTTTTGCACAAGTTGCCTCAGGCCTCAAAATTCTGTTTCCACATCTGGAAAAGAAGAAAAAGAAGAAAGAAAAAAGAGCTTCATTCTCAGGCTTTAGTTTCCCGTCCATCCCTGTGGAAGGACTGATGTAGGTCTATAATTTAATTATTTGCCTCTTACACCTTGAAACTGAGTGCAGATGAAGTTTATTAAGCATGCCTGGTTATTTGTATCAACAGTCAATGCCTGCCAAAGTGTCTCTCATTTTTTCTTATTTTATTTTTTATTTGGGTAATTTTGAAACTGCATTTTATTGTCTAGCCCATGCTAACCCCAAGTTCAAAATTCTCTTGCTGAGGGTTCTGTTTCAGGTGTAGTCCCCATAGCTAGCTCCCTCTTCTTCAATGTCTTTATTTTTTGACATTATTTAATTATTTGGCAGTTCATATACTAAAGGGAACTCAAGGCATTCACTCTTCAAAAGCTATTTAATACAAATTAATTTTATGCGAGAGAGGATGAACACATGAAATTGCATTGATATTTGTCTGTAGGATACTGGAGACTTGGTAATCAAATGCTCTCCTAATCCATGAGAATTAAAATAGGTATCATGGCCTCCCCCTTATTTGCAAGGGATACATCCCAAGATCTTCAGCAGGTGCTGAAACCCCAGATAGTACCAAATTCTGTATGTCTAGCTCTGTTATCTATCATTTATCCATCTATCATCTGTCAATCTCATATATGTATATATATGTATATATATAATGTCTTATTCTATATATACCTATCATAAAGATTTATTTCTAAGTCAGACATAGTAATTTTATAAAAATAACCAAAACTAAAACAGTAATTACTGTTACAATGTAGTATAACAAGTTAAATATATCCAGTGTCTTTGAAAATATCTTAAGAGAACCACTTCATGCTTGTCTTTAGCAAATCCAAATTTCCAGCAACCCTATTTGTGGTGATATATTATTTATGATTTATTAAAGCTTGCCCGGGGATTCAGGCAGCAAAGTCAGCCTCAGGCTATAGAGATCAGGCAGTGTTGATACATACCTCTAGTCCCAGCAGCCAGAAGCTAGGAGGTGGTGGTACACATCTTTAATCCTAGGATTTAGGATTAAGAGGTTGACCGATCTCTGTGAGTCCAAGGCCACCCAGATCTACCCAAGAGTGAATCAGTCTAAAAGAGAATTATAGCTCACACCTTTAATCACAGGACTCATTAGACGTATATAGACAGGTGCAAGGTCTCAGGCATTCATTCTCCAGCCATGTTGAGAATAGAAATGGCCCATCCCTGTTACAGGTAACAGCCCTCTGGTAGCTTGGCTGCTTTGCTTCCCTGATTGTCACACTGAACACCAATATCAGTCTCTGGGTCTTTTATTTTCCATGTTACACCTTCTCTTGCACCTTGGTTACATTATGAAAACAGAAGAGAGATCACTTAGGCCAGTGAGATGTTTCAGTGGGTAGATGCACTTGTCACCAAGTCTGATGAGCTGAACTTGATTCCCATGATTTAATAGTAGAAAATTAGAACTGATTCCTACAAATTGTCCTTGACCACCACATGTGAGCCATGGCATGTGTGTGCCCCCCACATGCACATAAATGAATTTTAAAACTTTTATTATTTTATTTATTTATTTGTATATTATTCTAGTTCATTAGATGTTTTCCGGTAGAGATTACTTGAGCACACCACATTTCTGTAACAGTGGATCTGATAAGACAGCTACTGGCTAATGGGTGAGGAGCACACACAGCGTGGCTATTGCTAGACAGAGATGTGTTTACAGGGTTTTCCCACACTACTTAAAACACTATCCAATATTAAACCTATGTTTAGTTCTGGGATTTTTTCCACTGAATATTTTCAGACACAGTTAAACTTAAGTAAAGCCACATAAATAAATAAATAAATAAATAAATAAATAAATAAATAAATAAATAAATCCCCTATGGACAAGAAAGGCTATCGTACTGCCCCAAATGACTAAAATAAGGTAAATTCATTATGCCAATATATTGTGGATAAGTACCTTCCCCTTTTATTTGTCTCTTGCTTTGTCCCTAGATTCTATGTGATCATCTAAAAGGCATCCAACATCTAAAAGTAGCTGAAAAATGGGAGGCAAGCTAGCAGTATCCATTGAATTTCAGATTCATTGAAGACTCTCCATTGAAGAGGAAGGAGGAAGGCGTTAAGAGCCTGAGAAAGGTGGAGGCAGCAACTGTCAGGAGTTTATCCAGTATAAACTGGATTTGCATTCATACACTTTCTACCACAGGATTCTGTCTTCTGCAGCCTACCCACAATTTCCAGCCTAGGTTGGGAGTCCCTGGTTTATCAGACTTATTTTCCAAAGGGCATACTTATGGAAAATGAAAAAGTCAACCTGAAGTTATGTACAATTCCCAGGTTCAAGGACAAGCCAAGGATGAACATTTTGGCAAGAAATTAAAAGTGTAAAGACTGACCTAACAGATGATGAAAAGAGAGAGAAAACCAAGCCTAAAACTCTAAAAATAATCCTACCTGAAATTTAAAAACCATTGATGGGATTTAACATCACATCCCAAGGTCACAGAGACGGTCCTGGTTAAACTAAATGTCAGAAAACAAAACTAATAGTCATGGATCTTAGAACGGGACAGTGTGGGGGCATGGGTAGGCATAGGAAGTAGAAAGAGTTGGGGAAGAAAAATAACTAGAATGCATTATGTACACGTAGGAATTGTCAAAGATCTAAGTAAATAAAACTGTAAGGTCAATCATACAGAAGGGGGGTGGAGAAGATCAGTGATCACTAGAGTCAGGGAAGAGCAGAAAGTAGCCAACTAAAAGGCACTGAAGTGCCAATATATATATATATATATATATATATATGTATGTATATATGTATGTATGTATGTATATACATACATATATATATACATATATATATCCAAAAAAAACTCCTGGCACATAAAAATGATTGACACCTAAGGCAATAGAAATACTTTTCACTCTGGTTAGTTTGTCATGTGTTGCAGTCCTGTATCAAGTTATGAGAACACACTCTGTGAAGATGTACCAGAGTTATATGTCAATAGAAAAATGGAGGGAAATAGGAGTTTAAAAGTAGCACATCAAAAAATAAGTGGAAATCGAAAAAAAGAAGTGTTATTCTCATCTTCAATATAAGAAAAATCTGAAACCAACTGCAACATCTTGTCATCCAGCTGTACTTTATAAGGAAAGAATAAAATGGGTAAGCGCCAAAAATATTAGAAACTATTTACAGAGATATTATTAGGAAGCTTCTGTTATGGAAAAACTACTGGAAAATATTTATATGGTGTTTTACTCTGCTAATAAGCAAAGCAAACAGGGCTTATCTGCATACTGTCTTTTCTACAACGGGAAGGAATTAGGCCCCAAAACAACTCAACCACAGAACACTGGCTCAGCTGCTATCATTAGCAAGAAGTCCAGATTTTCATAGAAAGTATTTAATCTCTACATATTTCCTCCAAAGTCATAAAATAACTGCTGAGAATATGTAACATTGTACTGAGCTCACAAATCACAGCAATCTACTTGTGACCTCAGTCACTGTCCCATCGTCTCCAAAGCAGTCATTGTCTGTTCCCAGGAGGGCAGTCGCACAATTTACCACAAGAGTGGAGTCTCTGTCTCCACAGCAATGCAATATTGATGCTTCAAAGAGCCTGCGACCAGAGACATGGGTCAGCCACACCTCTCTGCCACCACCATGGCCATTATTTTGTCCTGGAATCCACAGCAGTCACAGTGAAGCCAGGATGGTTAGAGGCGCTGGAATAAAGGACATGAGCTAGAGGGGATTATAACCATCATTACACACTGTGTAGCCAGAGATGTGGACTTGACTTGAGGAGAGCACACTGCTATATATGGGTATCAGTGGAGCAGTTAATGTGTACTGGCAGAGACCAGAAGGATATTGTCTTGTAGATATTAAACAGTGTGTTTGAGTTTTGCCCTATGCCTCACTACCTCTGGATCAATGGGATTTTGTTTGATTTTGGTTTTGGTTTCTGACCTATCTTCCAGTTCACAAATTTCCTTCAACTATTTGTTTATTTTGACATTAAATTATTTCAATGAATTTTTTTATTTCAGTTGGCATCGTTTTTAGAGTTCTGGAATTTATTTTCACTCTCTACACTTTTAGTTTCTTGCCAAAATGTTTAATTGTGGTTAGTTCTTGAACCTGGGAATTGTAGTTGCTAGACCTGATGAATCCCATATAGGAAGTGTCAGCAAGTCTGCTTTTCTTGTCTGCTGTTTCTGTTCATGGTTGTTTATGCTCACTCTTGGACTGTGTGCTACCCAGTGTATCTGAAAATGCTGTAGAAATAATTTGCTACATATTGTCATTCCCCAGAGATTATTGATAGAGGTAAATTTATTTTGTTTATATCAGTAGGGCGTGATGTGGGATAACCCTTTTGGATGCTGTGAATGTTTTATTCCCATTGGTTAAGAAAATAGATGATTTGGCCTATAGCCAGGCAAGAAAGCCAAACTAAAAATACAGGCAAAGAGAAGAATGAAGTCAAGGAGAAAAGCCAGTGAGCTGCTGGAGTGACAAGACGTACTAGAGAACAGGTAACGCCACTGAGCCACGAGGTAAAATGTAGGCTAATACAAATGCGTTCATTTGAAAGTAAGGGCTAGTTAGTAATAAGCCTGAGTTAATAGGCAAAATGGTTTGTAATTAATATTAAGTGTCTGTGTGATTACTCAGGACTGGGGGGGGGGTTGGGAAATGAAAGCACCGCCTCCGTTTACAGGGTGTGTGTGTGTGTGTGTGTGTGTGTGTGTGTGTGTGTGTGTATGTGTACACTAAATGTTGACATCAGGTCTTCCTCTACCATTCTCTACTTTGTTTTTTGAGACAAGGTCTCTCACTGACTGGCTAGTGAGCCCACAAGACCTGCCTTTCTCTGTCACTTCCAGCACTGGGGTTATGGGGGAGTGCTCCCACATCTAGTATTTTACAGAGGTGCTGGGGATCCAAACTCTGGTCTCCATGCTTTCACAGCAAGTACTTTACCCATTGAGCTCTCTTCCCTCAGCCAACTGGTGTTAAAATAATCAGTTTGGTGGTTTCTTTTTACCCCTCACCCTGTCCCCGTTATCTCTGGCAGCGCTGGGAATTGAACCCTGGGTCCCATGCACACCAGGCAAGCACTCTACAACTGAGCTCCAGCCCTGAGCTTAATTTTCTTATATTATCATACATGTTTTTAAATAAAAGTAAGTCATAGAGATGCCTTTATTAAGCATCAATAGCATATGAATTGATGGAATTGCCACTGCACGATGTCACCCTTTGTAACTCTTGGGGTCATCGTGTGTATCCTTTTGTCTTCATTAAACTCTGCTGGGAGCTGTAACTATTTCCTCCAGTCAATGATGACATCTTGTCTAGAAGGGTTCAGATGAAGTATTTGGGTGTATTCATGTGAAAATGATGGTTGTTTTCATGATTGTGTCCTTCTTTGTAGGAGCCAAATCTAAAAAAGAAAAAAAAAACTGATATGGGAAAACTGTGCAGAAAGGAGGGACATTCTCATGGAAAACGTCAACCATAAGTTACAGTACTTTCATCTTATCACAACATGAGATCAATCTATAAAACAGCAAGTGATGAATCGAATGAAATCAAATGAAACGGGAATTACAAAGGATTTGTGGGAAAGGCAGGTTGACGATCTTAACTCTGAAGCATTTTCCCTGGTAACAGATCATTTCAAAGGCACAAGAGTTCAGGGATTGTCAGTTGATGATGCTGCTTGAAAAAATATGTGTTTTCTCTGTATCCTGCACCTGAGGGTTTATCCATGTGCATTTGTGCCTATTAGAATCTGTCTTGGCTCAGAGCTTCTAAATTGCCCACAAGTGTTCATGTGTTGCAGATTCCCTGTGCTTCCCTGAAGGATTAGTAACCATACAGCCTTGATCAATGTGACCTAATACTCACAGCACCGACAGCAAAGACCATAGCAAGTGAATCAGGGACTTCACTGTATTGGCAGCCATGATACGCACCTAGTCTCTGTACTGTACATGACAGGAGTCTGTTTACTTCACCATCCTAAGGGATAGTGAAGAAATAGTAAAACTTTGCAGAACCTTTTCTTGTTGTTCTTTACCTACAACTACATCCTCAGAAAGTAAGAAATGATGTGTCCAATGACATAATAAAGATCTTCTTAAAGAGAGAATCAAAGTGCAAAATCAACTAAGTTTGATTAGCTAAAATTCAGTACATCAATACAATGAATAGTATGCAATCATGAAAATGTTTCAAGATTATTGTGGAAGAAAGTCCATAACACACTACTTGGATGAATAACAGCAGATTCACAAATAGGATACACACATGCATATGTGTTTGTGGTGGGGAGGGTGTAAATAGAGATATATCATTATATATTTTCCTACATTTATTAGGAATTAATAATATACATTACTGCATGGTATATAAATTTATGCAAGTCAAGATGACAAAGTGAGACTTTCTAGTGTTCAGACCCTCACAGAAACATGACTTTAAACAACTACCCACATGTAAAAATACCTTTGTAAAGGTTAAAGAACTCCGGTGAGTGATAAAAGTACTAGAAAGAAGTATACATCTAATGATTTATTAACAGGTGCATGATACACAAGTTACTAGGTTAATAAACTGGCTACTTCTATAGCATGTGTACACTGCTGTACCAATGCCCATCTCTTGTCCAGCCAGTCATTATCATAGCTCACAGGGTTCTTGGGCATGTAAGCTTGTTGAATACTTTTCTCCTTCAGTAATGTAAGTAGAACCTTCCGGCACAATGAAAGTAGTCAGCGAAGGGGATGAAGCTCCCAGGTCACTGCTAGCTGGATTCCTCCTTGTTGTAAGACTCAAGTATGTGGTGTTCTTAGCAATAAGGTCTTACCGTCAAGTAATGAAGGGCAACCAAGAGCAACAACAATAGCCTGTAATGTTTGGGAGTCTATGGGACAACTCAAAAAGATGCAACTCACACCTGGCACTGAGCTTTTTACTTGGTAGCCTATGGGTGTTTGGAAGAGGCATTGTCCTGCAGTGATATGGTAATTCTGTTTAAACTATATATTAGAAAGCTACAGTATCAGGTTTCCATGTCCATTTTCTGAGGTCTTTAGTGTTAGTTGATGTCTTCTGGGGAAGGGAGAGGAAGTCTTCTTCAGGATTACAATCCCTGAGAGGCTACTTATGCTCCATTAGCTGGTCCTCCATCCACACACATACAGGCTGCACTAAATGGGCTCAGTGATTTGAGAGAGAGAGAGAGAGAGAGAGAGAGAGAGAGAGAGAGAGAGAGAGAGAGAGAGAGAGAGAGAGAAAGCGCAACATGAAATTGGGAGAGAAAAGTAATGAAGACAGAGAAGTATTGGAGGAGAGGAGAAAAGGGTAGATATGATCTTAGCAGAGTTATTAGATGTTTTGTGTAAGCCTCATGTAACTATAAAGAGAAATCTTCAGTAGATAAATCAAGTCAAAAAGGAAGACATCAAAGGAAGAATACAATAAAAGAACCACAAAGTAATAAAAAACACTTGTTTATTGGCAGCTGTAAGTTCTTATCAATTACTTTAAATGCAAGTGGATCAAATTCTCCACCCATGAAACAGATTATAATCAAATGAGGTTTGGTTTTATTTTATTCTTTTAGATCCAACTGTAAGCTGCCTGTACAATTCAATTTAGCTTTAATAGCATACACAGCCTGTAAGTGAAGGGCTACAAAGATGATCCATTCAAATGACAACTAAGAGTGAACAGGAGGGCTATGCCTATAGCAGACAATATAGACTAAATCAAAAACCTTCACAAGAGACAAAGAGGGTTCTTATATACTGACAAGGGGTCAGTTCATCAATGGAATGTAACAATTGTAAGTATGTGTATACTCAGGGTGCCTAAGTATATAAAGGGGTGTTATAAAAAGAAGGCATTTATAGAAGAGGAATTCAGTAGCCATTTTTAGCAACAGATGCAGGACAAAGCAGATTCAACACTGCACTATAGCAAAATGTACTCAACAGATATATACAAAATATTCCATTATGGCAACAGATTAAACATTCTTTTCAAGCTCACACATGGAACATTCTCCAGAACTGATCCTTTGTTAGAACACAGAGCAGACTTAATAAATTTAGGAGCATTTGAACCATATCAAGTAGCCTTTCTAAACACAGTGGTGTGGAATTGGAAGATAGTATCCAGGGGTAGAATTGCAGAATTCACAAATATGTAGAAATTAAAACTGCATACTCACGAATAACCAATTACTCAAAGAAGTAATAAAAAAAGAAAACGTTGACGTGAGTTAAACAGAAATATAACATACCAAAACATATAGATACAGTAAGAGTGGTTTTAAGAGAGAAGTCTGTAGCAATAACTATGACTTATGGGAAGTGATTTAAAGAGACAACTTTATGCCTTAGTAAGCTAGAAAAAGAACAAACCATGCCCCGAGTCAATGTAGGAAATAACAAAGATCAGAGCAAAATAATGAGAAGATAGAAAAACAAAAGATCAAAGAGACTGAGGGTCAGCTTCTAAAAGAGAATAAAAACCTGATAAACCTTTAGATACACTTACTAACAATAAAGAGAAACCTCAAAGAAAATTTTGATGAAAGATATCACAGAAATGCAAAAAGATCGCCAGTGTCTACCATGAACAATAATCCATCAACAAACTAGACAACCCAGAAAATCACAGAAATATGCAACCTACCAAGATGAAATTTTGAAAAAATGTAAAATATAAACAGTTTTGTAATTAGTGTGAAGACTGAGTCAGTTATACACACAAACCCCCAAAACTCAGCTCAAGATCTAGTGCTGTTGGTGTCTTCTATGCAACATTTAAAGAAACATTAATGCCAGCCCTCCTCAAACTCTTCCAAGAAACTGAAAAAGATAAATGCATTTTATTAGGTCAGAATTGTGTAGTCAGAAAATCTGACAGAAAAGGAAATAGACATTTCTCAAAAACAAAACAAGCAAACAAAAGCCATCCAACAGCTGGCAGTTATGGGGGGGGGGGTTGCTGTAAATCACTAACAAGGAAACAGGTAGAATCAAAAGGAAGGAGATAGTCCTGCAAGATGACAGACTAAAGCTGCCTCCCATGACCTGGGTAAGGAGAAGAGTCACTAAGGAGAATACACTAAGGCAGGTGCTGTAGCTCAATTGGGAGAGTGCCTGTCTTGCATACCAGAAGCCTCAGGTTCAGTACCAGTACTGCATACACTTAGCGTGGGACTCTAATTGTGGCGATGAAGAGGTGGAGGCAGAACAATCAGGAGGTGAAGGTCATCCTTGGTTACACAGTGAAGGCCGTGATATAGATATCCTGAGAGAGGAGGGGAAGAGGGTGGAGGGAAGAAGGGAGAGAAAATGGGAAGAAAAGAGAAGGAATTGGAGGGAAGGGGAGATGAATAGAGTCTACCAAAGAAGGTAGCAATTTGAACATTCACATAGGCTGTGGTAGAACAGCAGAGGAAAGTTCGGTGGCATTGCAAAAGGAAGAGTTCACGCTGAACCAGCTCCATAGGTTTTGGAGGAGTGGAAATGGAAACCTCAGAAACCTCATGCCAAGGGGAACCAGGTGGTCCTGGTGAAAGGTGATTTGGTAGTCTTGCCCTCAGGTCGTGCCCTCAGTGCTCACAAAGTCTCAAATCCAGTTGGTGAGATGGCAGTTCCTCTAACCATCTAGATGGGTAAGCAGCAGAGAGGAACCCTACTGTGCCATTCTGTATGACCGAGAGTGTGGGGGTTGGTGTCATATTGAAAGGGAACCTATTGTTTAAAGCTAAGTTATCTTGAGCAGCTCAGAACAAGGAGCCGCCATGAGCCAGAAAGCTTGACTTGAAGGACAGCTTGGGGTTGCAGGGCAGAGACTGTTGTGGAAAGCAAAGAGGGAGGCAGATGCTGGCAAGCCAAAAGGTACAGGTTACAGGACACGAACTAGGAAAGGAAGCCCCAAGCCCAGAGGCTGAAATAAATGTTGTCAACAGAGAATGACTCCGGACTTTGATGTCGCTGAGGCTGAGGTCAGTGGATGGATTGCTGGGAGTGCCCGTCTGCTACTGACTACTGTAGATTCAGGAACACTGGCAATCTAGTAGAATACTTAACGCCCATAGCTGCATTGCCCAGGGGTGATCAGTTCTTGTGGGGTTTGGAAGTATGGAGATCTCAGTTCTAGTGTTGTTTCACCCATTTCTGACATACTTGCAAGATGTCCTCCAGTTAGAACACCCACCATGGGAGGGGCGGAGGGAAGGATGGAGCGTGAAGGGTGTGAAGGGGTAGTCTTGGGGAGGCTAGGGGGTGTCAGAGAGCCTGCCCAGTCCACAGACAGTACAGCTAAGTGTGGCCAGCAGCAGCCCCTCCCCTGGTACCCAAGAAAAGCTATTAAAGTGACACCGCTCTGGCGGGTATCAGACACTTGTCCAGGATGGACTCATCATCTGCATAAACCCTGGCAAGATGAGAGTCTCCAAGTTCAGCACAGAGCCCTGCTGTGTATAGAATTCATAGTCTACAGTTGATTTTGAGGTCCCACAAAGAAGCTAAGCCAGTTCTGCTTTTTTTCTTGTATTTTCACTCTCTTTTTTACTGCACATTCATTTTCATTTAGTTATACTCAAAAAAACGACAACAACAAAATTTTCATGGGGCTTGAAGAGATGGTTCAATAGTTAAGAGCTCTTGTTTTTGCAGAGGACCTGGGTTCAACCCCCAGCACACATGATGGTTCACAGCCATCCTTAACTCCAGCTACAGGGGACCCTGCATCCTCACATGACCTCCACAGGCAACAAGCACACGCATGGTTCACATACACATATGCAGGCAAAACACGTGCATAAAACAAAATCAATAAACCTTTTTTAAAACTCTAATGATTTTGTATTTTAGTTCCCTTCATACAGTAATTGATTTTTTATTGCACATTTTCATTATCAGGAAATCTTTAATCCTTTTCTTTTTGTGTTTGTTTATTTTTTGTGTCTCCCCCACCCACCCACCTGTCACTTTTTAAGTTTTCCCTTTCTTTCCCCCCAAAAACTGTTTAGTGCTTGGGCAGAAACAGACGTGTAAACCAGTGGAATGGAATAGAAGATGCAGAAACCAACCCACACAGCCAAATAATTTCCAGCAACGCTCCAAAAAAGCACGCTGGGAAAAAGGTGATCTCTTCAACAAGTGGTCCAGGAAAAGTGCATTTCCATGCGTGCAAAAAATGAAACCAGAGCCTCTCAATTCAGATCAATTCAGAATGGATCTGACACTGAATACAAGTCTGTACCTTTGAAACTTCCCAGCTAGAGGAAAGCATGAGTAAAACACTTGAAGATAAGGCAGAGACAGGGACTTTCTGAGAAGGACTATAACAGTGCAAAAGATAACAAAAGTGGTGTCTCATAAAACTTAAAGATTCTGCACAGTAAGCAGAACCATCACCAGAGTACAGAGAATTTGGAAAAATATTCATCTTCTACACATTAGTCATGTAATTAATGTTAAGGTCACCTGAAGAATGCAAAACTTAAACATTGAAATCATCTAAACAGTAAATAGTCTAATCAAATGAATAGACTGTTCCCAAGAGAAAAAACGCAGGTCAATAAATACTTGAAAAAGTATTCAGTACCCTTAATCATATGGCGAGTGGAAACGAAAACTGAAGATTCCCTCTTGTCCCAATCAGAATGGCTGTTATCAAGAAAACAACGACTGGTGAGAATGGGGAAGGAAGGGAACTTCCTCTTTAGTTTTGTGTTGAAGGGAATGCAAGCATGCTATGCAAGCATGCATAGCAACTATGGAAAAATCAGCGTGCAGGCCTTTCAAAACTGAAACTACCCCAGGTATGACCCATCCATACCCTTCTGGATTTATACCCAAAAGTCTATAAATGGACATTCCACAGAGACACCTGCACATCCGTATTTATTATCTCTATATTCACAATCGCTAGGAAATGGAACCTACCTCAATTTCCAATGAGTGGCTAAAGAAAAAAAAACAAAGCAAAACAAAAAAAAATGGGTGTGCACACACAATGGAATTTCAGTCACAGAGACAAATTGCAGAAAAGTATATATAACTGGAAAACATTATGTTAAACAAAAATAAATCAGACTCGGGAAGACCAATATCAAGTGCTTAATGTGTGGGATAGAGATTGAAATGTGTGTGCATGTGTGTGTGTGTGTGTGTGTGTGTGTGTGTGTGTAAAGGGGAATAAGAGAGGAGAGAGAGAGATGTTAAGGAGCTTGAGGAGATCAGGAAGAGACTAGACTGTAACAATGCATGTGACAGACTATCACACTGTTGGGAAATGGGAGTTGAAGGGTGACACTGGGGGAAAGGATGACTAGGAACTAAGTGTAGTGGTGTGTCTATGTTTGGAAATGCCATGATGGAACACATCACGCTGTATGTTAACTTAAGCGTTGGATTTAAAGGGGCCTGGGAGATAGCTCAGTTGGTAAAACTCTTGGTGGGTTAGCATGGTGACCTGACTTTGATTCTTAGGACCACTTTTAAAAAGCCAGGTGTGGTGGCACGCTCTTGCCATCCAGGTGCTGGAGAGAGACAGGCAGATGGAAGGGCATGCTTGCCAGGCAGTTTAGCTTAATCCGTGAACTAAGGCTAGTAAGGAACTGTTTCAAAGACTCAGAACAGCTCCTGGGGAATTAGGAAGGGCACATCCAAGGCTGCCACGTGGCCACACAGACTGGAATATTTGAAAAGAAGGAAATGCTGTCTTCTTTGGCATCATGGATGAACTTGGAGGCATTGTGACCAGTGAATTAACCAGAACCTGGGGGTTCAGCTGTCATCTCAGCCCTCGGGAAACAGAGGCAGGAGGATTGTCTGTTGAAAACCAGCCTGGATTATACAGCAAGTTCAAGGTCAGCCTGAGCTGACCCTGTTTCAAAGACAAATAAAAAATAAACATAACAAGGATTTGAGGTATGGCTTGTTGGCCAAGTGCTTGTCTAGATTGTGCCAATCTTTGTTTGACCCTCAGGAAAAAGGGGTTGGAGGACAGGAAGAGAATGAAAGCATGAGAGAGCATGTTCTTGCTTACATGTAGACCTTTTTGGTGTTTTGGTTTTGGTTTTTCCAAGACAGGGTTCATTTGTGTGGCCCTGACTGTCCTGGAATTTGCTCTATAGACCAGGATGGCCTCAAACTTACACAGATATTCCTGCCTCTGCCTCTGAGTGCTGGGATTAAAAGCCTGTGCCACCACTGCCTGGTTTGTTTTTGTTTGTTTGGTTGGTTTTTTTCAGGGGTGGGGAGGGTCCGTGTAGAACTTTTTAAAAGTTCTACTTGCAGAAGCATTGAGCATAGTGACAGTAGTCGCCTGTAGCTGACTGGGAGAAAATGGGTCAAAGGATGTGGCTTCAATTCTACTACTCCAGGGCATTGTGACTAAAATGGATGCAGCGAATATTTAAGACTACTGAGAGAATATATTGTAAGTGTCCTGAGCAGGATTTTGTGATGAAGGAGAGTCTCCCCCAACACCATCATTATTCTTGTAACTGAACAAGAAAATAGACTCGCTCAGCCAGGGCTGTCGTGGCTCAATCTGCAAAAATAGTTTATTGGGCTCTTGCCACACTCCTGGTATATGAAGAATAAAGAAACAAGAAAATATTTTATGCCTAAAATTTTTATTTTTCACTTAAGAAGTCATCTCATTCAGAAAAAGAAAAAAATGAACTAGCTACTTTTATGTCAACTTGATATGGACTACAGTCATTGGAGAGATGGGATTTTCATTTGAGAAAATGTCTCCATAAGATCTGGCCACAAGCAAGCCTGGAGGACATTTTCTTAGTGATTCAAGTGGGAGGGCCCAGTTCCTCATGGTGGGGACTCTCCCTGGGCTGGTGGTCTTGGGTTCTATAAGAAAGTGGGCTGAGCAAGCCATTGAGAGCAAACCAGTAAGCAGTACTCCTCTGTGGCCTTTGCATCCGTTTTTGCCTCCAGATTTTTGTCCTGTTTGAGTTCCTGTCCTGACTTCCCTCGGTGATGAACTGTGATGTGGAAGCATAAGCCAAATGAACCCTCTCCTCCCCAACTTGCTTTGGGTTGTGCATTTCATCACAGACTAACTAAGACACATGTTCTGAAAGCGGCACATGTTCAGTGGGAATTACACTTTTTAAAAATGAGCTATCATTTATTTATTTAAAGATCTAAATATTAGTATTAAAGATCTATTTATTTATTATGTATGCAGTGTTCCACCTGCATGTATGCCTACAGGCCAGAAGAGGGCACCAGATCTCATTATAGATGATTGTGAGCCACCATGTGGTTGCTGGGAATTGAATTGAGGATATTTGAAAGAGCAGCCAGTGCTCTTAACCTCTGAGCCGTCTTTCCAGCCTGAGAAATACACTTTGAAGTTGAAACTTGTCCCAGGCTAACTATATACAGGCAGATTTTCTATGGCAAGAACGCAGAGGCTGACTTTACTATCACTTTCCTCTTGTGTACACAGCAGGAGAGAAACACAGTAACAAAGCCAGGCTGGGTTTTCCCTATCTATGCATTAATTGTTACACTTTGGTACAATACGCTCAGGAGGTGCAAGCAAGCAAACAAATCAAGTGAAGTGTAGTCTTGTTCCTGACAAAGTCTGAGAAATTGTTGCAGTACAGGCTAGAAGAATAGATATGCCAAATGATATAATGTCTAGGGCATGCTCAGTGTCCTGGTTGGCATAGAAGTGCTGTCTCACCATGCACTGTGGCAAAGATTAGAGCACACGCTTCAAATTATGTGTTTGACTACAAGCAGATCTCTTAGATAACCACTATTAAAAGTTAAACCAAATGAAATTCAGTCTCTCTTTCATGGCAGAATGCCTGCAATGTAAGGGAATTGCCCATACTTCACAGTCTCAGTGTGAACTGCCTATTAGAATAACCTGCCAAGAACTGTCTGAGTCCCCAAACCAAGCATCAGCCCAGGAAGTCCTAACCAGTTGATCTGGGGCAAGATTAAACAGTGCAGTTCTCACATGTTCTCAGGTTGAAGGGAAGGTGCAGAATAGCAGCAACTCTGTGGTGTTACTGGGCTTCCTCCACAGCTCTGTCACTCTGACTAGTCATTTAAGGCTAATGCAGGGTATTCCTCTGCTTGAACTTCCTTCTCAATGAAATGTTGGTAACAGCAGCTAATAAACACATAAAGAGTCTGGAACAGAGCTGGAATATGGGAACACTCAGATATCCACTGTCATGGTCATGTTAATGGTGATGATGATGGTGGTGATGATGGTGGTGATGGTGATAATAGTAGTGATAATAATGACAAGAATGGAGCTTTTTCCCTGAGACTAGGGCTACAACACATTCCTTCACTCCAGAAAGCAAAGATTATAACTTAAACTCCTGAATTATAATCTTTTCCATGCCTTCCCTCACTTAAATTGAGCCTCTAGAATCTACCACAATTTTGAGCTTCTATGAGTTAGTATCTGGACTGTTTCAGGGCATGTGGCAGCTTGTATCTGCCATCTACAGCAGAAAGGCACTCACCTGGGGTTGAAATGAATGTTCTTGGGAAGTCCTCTGTGGTCTGTGACCACTTTCTGGTTGTCTCTGTAATTGGCAGGATCATCAGGGATCCTGAATTTGGCCATCTGAATCTCAGAGTCACTCAGTTCAGCATGAGAAATTCTTGCATAACCCAACCTGGAGCAGAAATAGAAATAGTCTATAAAAAGTCTCATTATAAAAATACTCTGATGACAGGAAGTGGTGTCACATGCCTTTGGTCCCAGAACTTGGGTGGCAGAGGCATGTAGGTAGATCTCTGAGTTCAAGTCCAGCCTGGTCCACAGCTCAAGTTCCAGGACAACCAGGGCTATACAGAGAAACCCTGTATCAAAAAGCAAAACAAAAACCACTCTAGTTCTTTGCAACAGTGGCACACACCTTTAATCCCAGCACTCAGGAGGCAGAGGCAGGAAGATCTCTGTAAGTTCTAGGCCAGCCAGATCAAATTCCAGGACAGCTACATGGAGAAACCCTGTCTTGAAAAACAAAAAACAAAACCAAAAAACAATCAAACCAACAAAAAAACTTCTGACAAGTAGAGCAAAAGTCAACCAAAATTAGTGAACTCTAACAGTAGCATCTTCTGTATTAAGCTGTTTCCCATTTCTAACTTAACTTTGTGTATCATGATTAGAATTAACTTGATATATTACCTTAAATATTAACATAAATATAGTTTTCATAACATGATAAATTAATAATATATATGTACACAGTTTTAATTAACTCCACTTAGAAGCCTTGCTTTAGTTTTGTACTCAAATGAATGTTCTGTCTACACATTATGCTTCCCATATAATTAAGCTTTGCATTAATAAGTTAATAAGAGGATTTCTTCAGAGTGACACAAATGTATGCTCACATTTTCTTATTTCAAACTCCAAATATCACATGTAGATTTCTAGGCACATTTGCTAGTCCAAAATCAAGGATTTTATATGTCTGAAAAATTTTTCCACATCCTGTTTGGCTTAGAGATTTTTGGCTCTCTGGAAAAGTCAAAACACTTTAGAGACATTATCCAAACAGTTCGTAGTGAAGTTCTCAGAATGGGAAAATGGAGAAACCACAGCAGCAAAGAGTTCGTTTTCATTTAGTTAGACTTTGCCTCTTCCAAAAAGAATGTTTGCCTCATTTTCACTCTACTGTGGATTTGATGAGCAAGAAAGTAGAAGGAAGCCCTTGCTTTCAGTGACCATTTATTCTAGTTGCAGGACAACTTAAACAAGTGCATATGTGTAAAATCTACCGGGTGGTGACAGGTAAGTCCCATGGGAAAGTCCAGAGGTACAGAGAGTATGGAGAGCTGATGGCAGAGATAGTTGCCTCACATAACATGCGCAGGAAGTACCTCTTTGAAAAGAGGCATTGCAGGGCTGAAAACATGGCTCAGAGGTTCAGATCCTGAGTTCAATTCCCAGCAACCGTATGGTGGCTCACAGCTGTCTATAATGAGATCTGGTGCCCTCTTCTGGTCTGCAGGCATACACACAGGCAGAACACTATACATAATAAATGAATAAATCTTAAAAACCAAAAAGTAACATTGGAACAAGACACTGAACGATAAGGGGCAAGCTATACAGAGTGAGGGTGTTGTAGGGGAGAGGGTGTTGTTGTAGGGGAAGGGATAAGGAAGGCAAAGGCTCAGGGGCAGAAATGTGTGTGGTGTTTGGGGAATCAGTACTGAAGAAAGGATGTGAAAGGCAACGAACGGATGTAAAAGGTAATGACCTTGGGAGAGGGGACACAGATGGCAAAAATTCTTCCTTGCACACACCTATGAGGACTTTCCTAGAGGGAGGTGAGAGAAATGGGAATCCATCAGATAGGTTGAGGCAGAGATCTGTGGTGGCTGCTGTGTAGAGTACATGTCGTGGGAAGGTTGAAGCGGGGAGACCAGTAGGAAGATAAAAGAAAGGGGGCTTCAGCCAGAGTGGGAAAAGGAGAATGCATAAAGCTGAATGGACAAACCCTGTGAAACTGAAACAAAGAAGCAGGGTGGGTGGAGGCAGCCCGCCCTCCCATGACGAACAGAGGGACCAGAGCTGCAGCCCTGTCGGAAGGGGGATCTGAGCTGTCACACAGGTTAAGGCTTCAGGCTAAGCTCAGAACTACAGCTCCTGGCAATTCTAAAGCACATCTCTGATAGATCGGGGCCATTTATTTCCCAAATCTCTAACATCTAACCTGCTTCTTAGACATGACCTTCAAAGACATCCCTGATCCTTGAAGATAAAGAATGTGACTATAACTCCCTGGGGCATGGGGGCACCCATTGTTGTGTGATTATTATTAATGCCTACGAGATGCAGCGCAGTGAACTGGGTGATTGGGAGACAACACTTTTCATTGAGTGCCAAGGAAAGGTGCTGTGGGCCCTGGACAAGAAGGCAGCCATGTATTGCCCAAAGAGAGAGTCCTTACCACACACCAAACCTGCTGCCCTGGTTGTACAGGTTCAAGGCCTTTGAGAATATAAATGGTTTTTATTTAAACTACCCACTCATTCTATGATATTTTGCTGGGGCAACCAGGGTAGATCAGTGCACACACACAGACACACACACACACACACACACACACACACACACACACACACTGGAACTGTTATGCCTGTTTCAGGCTCCATCAAAGCTTTTCTTCTACAATTCTGTTATCCTAGGACAAATGCTTGAATGAAGAATGAAATGGAAACAGTGTTGTCAGTCTTAGATATGAAGTGCTGTATGAAGCACTTCTATGTTCTTCTACCATAGCTCTTTGGAAACACTGAAATAGTAGTCAGGCCAACCCTCCAGTAGCTAGTTTTCTGAGCAATGGCTGGAGGGTCTCTGAACCAGCACTGTAACCAGAATGACCCTTATAGCCCCTCCATAGTTCCCTGGACTTCCTTCAGGAAGTGCATAAGCCATCCAGTGAGCTGTCTGTAAGGTCACCATCAGGCTTATAGTCAGAGTACTTAATAAGGGTCCTTGGAACCTGACAAGATCTGCTTGCCTCCCCTCAGTAACAGTATTCACCACTACCTCATCCACTTTCCAACCCCAACACACACTGTGGCTTCCCTAGCATCACCTTCCTTCAAACAAAACACCCCTGTTAGGGCCTCTGCGATCGCGGTTCCTGTATCTGGAAGGCTTATCTCCCAGTGTCACTGTTCTTACTGTGCATTAATTACTGCTGTGTTTAATAGTTTGCAAGGCCCTTATGACAGCACTAAATTTGCTTACCTATTTTTGCCTTCTTTTTTCTTTTTCTTTTTTTTCTTTTCTTTTTTGTTTTTTTTGTTTGTTTGTTTGTTTGGTTGGTTGGTTGGTTGGTTGGTTGGTTTTGGTTTTTGAGGCAGGGTTTCTCTGTGTTACAGCCCAGGCTGTCCTGAAACTCACTTTGTAGACCAGGCTGGCCTTGAACTCACAGAGATTTGCCTGCCTCTTCCTCCTGAGGGCTGGGATTAAAGGTGTGCACCACCACCAGTTCTGCTTATTTCTGCCTTCTCAAACTACTAAATGTCAAAACTGTTAAATAATGTAACCAACAAAAACACTTATGAAGAACAGCAAAATGAATTGATTCGATGACACTTTGCATCCTAGGATCCATAGATTTTTAAAAAATGTTCTTGCTCACCTGATCAGGCCCCGATACATGATGTATTCACACCACCTGTCTTGATCTGAGCTGTCAATATCCTGTTCGAGAGCAGAGAGAAGAATGCTTAAAACATAGAAAAAAAAATGTTCTATTTTAAATTGCCAAAAAAAATGAAAGGAAAAAAGAAGGAAGGGGAGGGGAGGGGAGGGGAGAGGAGGGGAGGGGAGGGGAGGGAAGGGGAGAAAGAAAAAGAACAGGAGGAAGAAGGAAGGAAGGAGGAGAGGAAGACAGGGAGGGAGGGAGGAGGGGAGGGAGAGAGGAAGGGAAGGAGGGAGGAAGGTAAGTGAGCTAGAGTGCAGATCTCATCACCCTAACTACTCATCCACACTAGAGATGGTTTCTGAATAGTCACTAGGCCCCTCTATTTCTGCACCGGCCACCAGAAACGCAGCAACTACACACTAGCTGATGGGCAGGTCAGTGACTGCAGTGTTGTCTCACCTCAACAGGCTTTCCAAACCTGTTACCCCCAGCAGAACTGGGAGCCCCTGTGCCAATCCCCAGTCTTCCTAGCCAGGTTCTGTACAGCCGCTTGTTTGTGTCCCCTCCCTCCCGTCTCTGTGCAGAGGGACACTCCCCTCTGAGGATCTTCAGCTGTCTGGTACTTAGCACAAAGCCTGGGATTGGGCCAGTGCTTGGTCTGTGTTTACTAAATTGAATCATGGAGAGAAACATATTCAGGAGCAGTCAAGAGTCTTTTGATGTTGAAGGCTTGAAACCAGGCTCATTTTTCATCAGAGAAGGAGATGGGAATTTTTTTTCTATAATGTACTGGAAAAAAACCATAAATATGGAGATTTGTGGCTGAAAGACGAAATCTTCACTTCTTTCTTTTCAAATAGCCTATAAAAAAAAATACACTTGACTTTTTACCACCTCTAAATTTAACTTAAAATACATTTCCTATTATTAAAAAGTGTGCCACAATTTATGATTCTTATTTGCTATAATATGGGCACCCGGATGTTAGTCTTAGTTATTGTTTATTATACACATTATTTATACACAACAGAAAATGTAAATAAATATTAGGAATTGGGCTTAAATTTTTAAATAACTATAAAAAGCAAATAAATAAAAAAGTGATGTTCTGTTTGCCTTGGCAGAGAGATAATAATTTAGCCATTTAGCTATAGACAACAGGACTAACCAGCTATAAATCTGTTTAACTGTTATTTTACTTCATTAAGATTTTTATATGGTGCTATAAAAATTTAAGACTAGAGCATTTAATCACTCATTTCTTAAAGAGAAAAATCTGTTCATCCAAGCATATATGATTAAAATTCCTCTATGCATCAATTTACTTCCTTGTAGAATGCAATATCAGAGCCCACTGTCAATCAAAACAGCTTTTAACCTTACATGGAAAACCAACAGAGATCAAATGTTTGCATCCATTTCTCACACACAGAACTGATGAGCCTGTGATTCCCACACCTAGGTTTTCTTTTGACTCCTCAGCTCTCCCAGGCTCTTTCCTGAGATTGGTGCTTTCTCTTCTCTCCCTCACCACCCCATAATAGCTCCCAGTTGAACATGATTGGACACATTCCCCCAAGGCTTCATGGGATGGAAGCTAAGGCCATATGGCCATGTTGCAGATATGGAAACTGGTGTGGGTCAGGGCCTGGTAGAAAGTGGGTAAGTCATGTTAATTCTGGTCTCACAAAGGTTAGATACAGCCAGCTGTCACAAAATGAGCCTGCATTTGCCCCTCTCTTCCTGGGGTCATTTCCTCTACCTTTCATCCATCTTCTTGTTATGCAGTGGGATGGCCTTTACCACAGGCTGAACAGACAGGGCTGCCTAATCATATAATGTCTGCCTTCAAACTACAAGGTAAGCAAATGTTTTCTTCATAAACTACCCAGACACAAACCAGAGCAACAGAGGGAGCTGTCTGTGGCCTCCTTCTGAGCTTCTTAAACTCCTTAAGGAAGGTCACCCATGCCACTGGCTTGAAGGATTGCCAGTATAGATCCCTAGCTCTCATCTTGATTAAGCTCCTGGATCCAAGCTCTGTATATCCTCTTGTCCTTTGGGTATCTCCGCTAGGCCATGCACATGCCTCAAACTCAGCCCAAAGCTGAGTCCATTCCCCTGCAATGCTGTTTTTCTTTGTGTCTTCTCTGTAATAAATGTCACCATCACAGCCAAAATGAGAAGTACATTGACTCTACTTCTACTAACTCCATGAACGCAGACACTAACCCTTCTCTTGATGTCATCCTTTTTTCCAAAAAAGCCATCTGTGTGTGTGTGTGTGTGTGTGTGTGTGTGTGTGTGCGCGCGCGCATGCGCGTGCATGCGTGCATGTGTGTGTGCGTGCACACAATTAAGATGGATTGCCCCACTTCCAGTCTTCTATCCAGTGAATCACGACCATATGAATCAATTCCAGTCAAAGAAATAAAAACACAAGCGTCACCTTCCTGGAGTTTGAATTTAGAGATAGCCTACATACACTCTCAACCTCTTCTCTAATTCTTTCTCTGTCTTCCCAAATAGAGCACAGATGCCGTTTTATGTGATCAGACCATAGGAATAGAGACCATGATAGTGAAGGACATGGTATAGGGGGGAGGGCACACAGCAACAGAGGCCTCAGTGAGTGAAACCACATTAGAGAAACTACAGTTCCAGACAACACAGTGAGTTCCCACCTGTGCTGACATTCCACCAAGACTTCCATACCAAGCAGCATGTTTTTCTCTCATTCTCACCACTGCCAAAACCCTCATTACACTGCATCTCTAACACCTTTCCACTGCCATATTCTAAGGACAGTTGGGGTAGTAAATTTGGCCGACTCTGTACAGACGTCTCCAAGCACGAGGTTCAAAACAAAGCAAAAAGGGCAGAGATCTCTACATCTCAATAAAACAGCAATTGTGTTCTTACTGTAAACTAATGTGTGTCACAGTCTGGTAATGAATCAGTCTCTTGGCTGTTTCGTTTGTATATTATTTCCTACAAGCTTGATTATATCAGGGTACAGGGAAGAAGTGTTTGAGACCTGGAAAGCTATGGTAAGGCCCTGTGTGACCTAGAAGCCACTCTTTCCATGCCAGATTTGACTCACAGCCTTGAAACTAACTTTCACAGTTTGCTGAATTTTATTTTCTGAGTACTACATGTTTTTGACACCCCTCAAGTGAAGGAGTGGGGTTTGTATTCCTTCAGGCCAATGTGGTAAGAATTGCAATTAAAGCAGAAGTGACACTGTCACTTGGAAGATTAAGTCCCAAGGGACAATACAGGCTGTCCCCTTGTTTACTCACTCTAGCCACCACGAAGGGAGAAAGCCCAGTTAGCCCATGAGTAGGAGCCATAGTCCCAAACCAAAAGCATTACTTATAAATTTTCCACACTGAAAATCCTATAGTACCCAAGAAACAGCTCACCGGCCCTGAGTGAAACACAACTGATCTGTCCTCACTGAGCCCTGTCTACAGAGCAGATCAGTGAGCAAACTGTGTGTTGTGTTGCATAAGCAGTGCTATGCAGTGCTTTTTTGTGTGCAATAAGCAGACTATATTAAGCTGTCAGGGTTCTGGGAAGATGACCCAATTGAAAGGGGCTTACCATGAAAACCAGGGTTCAGATCCAACATACATATAAAAATCTGGGCACAGTTGGTATACCCTTGTAATTCTAGCCCTGAAAAGCAGACACAAGCAGAATCCAGGATCCATTCCACATTCAGTGAGAGACCCTGCCTCGAGACAATATGACCTCTAATTGTACACACACACACACACACACACACTTGTGTTTGGGGGTTATTTTTTTTTTAAGCATATGGGAATAAAGAAGCATTTAACTTAATAGAAATCAGAACTAAAATTGTGTTACCTTCACATTGCCATGTTGTGTGAGTTGCAAGTAATCTCTGGAACCAGGCTCTGAAGTGATATAGCCCAGAAATATCACTTGGTTTGAGCAATTTTTCAGTAGTTTTGAAACTGCAATAGCCTGTAGCTTCCTGTCAAGATCATCCCTTAAAAAATAAATGCAAAAAGGGGCCTCTTCATTATGTGTGTAAAACAATTAAATTCCCCCAAATATCCTCAACAGGTTACAAAACCAGGGCAATTTCTGTTGGGGAAAGGTCTGAATTTTTACAATGAACAGGACATAGACCAGCACTTCAAACTGGGATTCACAAACTCTCCACTAATAAAAACTTTGTTCAGAAACCACTGAGTCAAGAGGATTTAAAAATCTCTGCTGGGAGCCTGGTGGTGGTGGTGGCAGCGGTGCAAGCCTTTAGTTCCAACACTCGGAAAGCAGAGGCAGGTGGACCTCTGTGAGTTCAAGGCCAGCCTGGTCTAAGAGTGAGTTTCAGGACGGGCTCCAAAGCAATACAGAGATACCCTGTCTAGAAAAACAAGCAAACAAACAAAAACAAAAACAAAACAAAAATATCTGTGCCGGGGCTGACAAGATGGCTTAGCACTCCAGAGTACTTGAAGCTCTTGGAGAGGAGTGAGTAGGATTTGGTTTCCAGCATCCACGTCAGCCAGCTCACAACCACCTGTGACGTCAGATTCGAGGTACCTGTCACCTTCTGGCTTCCTAGAGCAGTCACACTTATGAGTACACCCTCACTCACAGGCACAGGTGAACAGACAAAATCAAACAAATCTTTAAGTTTCTATGCCAAGATGCAGAATTCATTCCATTTTTCTTCACTATGAGTAAGTCATGGCAGGGATGAGGATGTAACTCATCAAGGTAGAGCACTTGCATGAAGCCTCTGTGCTCGCTCGCCAACATTGCCAGTAAATATAGACACACAAGTAAAAGGAGGAAGTGCCACAGTGACGTGAGACCTGGTCATCAGGATCACAGCTAAAGAACTAACAGCCGCCTGGCATTCGCATCCTGGATCTTTGTTTGATTTTTGGTTTGTTTTTGTTTTGTTGTTTTTGAGACCAGGCTTCTTTTTGTAGGCGTGGATGTCGCTCTGTAGACCAGGCTGACCTCGAACTCAGGGAGAGTTGTAACCTTAATAGAACAGCCCGAGCTTGCGTAACCCACACTGTTACTTTTTTTTTCATTAATTAATTTATTGTGTATACAGCATTCTGCACCCCCCCATGTGTGCCTGCACACCAGAAGAGGGCACCAGATCTCACTATAGATGGCTATGAACCACCATACAGTTGCTAGAAATTGAACACAGGACCTCTGGAAGAGCAGTCAGTGCTCCAAGCCATCTCTCCAGCCCCACCCCCATGCTATTACTTTGAACATTTTCTGCTCTCTTGTCCAAATGCTGGCTGTGCATCGTTACTAATATACTAATTACTATAGGCATGAAACAGATGAATAGGCAAATCTGTTAGCTTTTGAGGGGTCTGCCATCTCAGAGAAAAGAACACACTTGTTTGACCTATCAGGAAAAACAGAGGCACCCCGGGTGTTTCAAACAACGTGAATTTAATGTAAGGAACTGGTTACTTAAGTGATGAGAAGCCAGCCTGGGCCCAGTGATGCAATAAGAGGTTGGTAGCAATGACACACAACACCCCCTCTACAGCTAGAGGGGAGACAGCAGGAGGTGATACTACCAGAAGCCAGCATTGGATAGAGGGAGTTATACTAGGCAGGGGCCCCTCGATGGGACTGCACCTACAAAAGACACTCAGCGGCTGCCAGACATCAGAAAAAGCACACAGAAAGGGTGAGAATCTCCCTGGCTTATTCCTTTTCTTGTCTGCCCAGCTTGTGTCTCGCATTGGCTAAGTCTGCCTAGAAAGCAGAAGGCAAACGACTTTGAGAAATTTCATTCCTTGTAACACATAGAAATGGATGGGAGCAAGGAACTGGATGGGAGCAAGGAATTTATCCGTAAGTAAACAAGTAGTTCGTTTCTTCCTTCCTTCCTTCCTTTCTCTCCCCCCACTCTCTCCAGACAGGGTTTCTCTGTGTAGCCCTGGCTGTCCTAGAATTCACTCTGTAAACCAGGCTAGCCTTGAACTCAGAGATCCACCTGCTTCTGACTCCCCCCACACTCCCTCTGCTGGCAGTGCTGGGATTAAAAGAGTGTGCTGCTGCCACTACTAACCTGTAGCATTTTCATAGGAAGATAGCTGATGAGTGTTACAGGGACAAAGCAAGATGTGGGGAGATCACCAGGAACTGTGGATGTGGGAGAACTCCTACTGTAGGAGGCTGGAAGACGGGACCTAGAGGAGGAAGTATGTGTGGATAGCAGTGTTGCCTGTCAGTTCTGAAAACATGAGAAAAGATAGGAATTTCACCTAGTGTCCTCAGATCCCAACACTACAGCTATCTGTGTCAATAACCCTCTAAGGACAGGGGTGTGTGTGTGTGTGTGTGTGTGTGTGTGTGTGTGTGTGTGTGTGTGTGTGTGTGTACATGTGCGCACATTTTCTGCAGTCTACTTTAATGTGTGGTTTCAAGCACTTGTGACCTCTGACTTGATTCTGACTTCTTCCTGCTGTGTGACACGGTCACGTCACCTAACCTCTGTCCACCTAATGTCTAAATGAAGTCAATATGGAGAGCTACTACACAAGTAGTGGTTGTGTCTTGCACAGCCGTCTCTAAGGGCTGCATCTCAAATGTATGTACAGGTAGCAACACAGGGAAAAGTATCTAAGATTTTTTTTTTTAAGAATAGAAACTCAGAAAGACTGTTTCATTAAAAAAAACCAAAGTAATATTTTAATAATGCTTCCCATCATTTCTATAATACTAAGTAAACCAAAGACACCTACTCGTGATTCCCAAAGTGCGTCACCACGAAGTCCACCAGTTTATTGGAGACATTAACAGTCAGAGTTATGGCTGGTGCAATCTCGCCCTCTGGCGACGGAAGAAGGTGATGCTCTGATCTCACAATTGGGTACCGGGACAGCACCATAATCCTGTACACAGAAAACGAGAAGAAACAGAGCAGTGTGGGTCTCAGCCTATAATGGAGATAAGATGGAGGAAATGCACTGAAATGTCATGTCACATGACAGGCATCCACTGAGGGGCACTCAGAGCAGGAGTGTGGCAAACATGTCTGTGTCTGTTTTGTGGTTCATTGCCTCTTCCTATTAGCCTGTCTTGCTGTGTCACTAATCACAATACCAAGCATGTTTCAGTAAATGCCACGAGGACACGAAAAAGACAGCACTGGGAAAATGAAAAGCCCCTTTTACTATGGATGTTACTCTACCACCCGCCCACCCTCGTCTCTCAGGAGCTGGTTTTCTTCCTATGTAGCACATATCACATTCTCAGACTGTCTTGTTTATTTCTTTGTGAACATGTTTATAGTTGTCCTTCGGTGTCGCCATAGGGCTGGCTCCATGATGCCCACAAACATCAAATAATTGTCTTAGGTAAAATCATATCACATTTACATACAATCTATACATGTATTCCTGAGTGTGTTAAATCACCTCTAGGTTATTACAGTAAGTAATTTAATGCCTACACATTAGTTCATTCACACAAATTCACTATAGTACTTAATGAGTGGTAAATTCAAATCTTACTTTTGGGGGGATCTTGCTGCCTTTTGAAGAGTTTAGTGGTGTGTGTGTGTGTGTGTGTGTGTGTGTGTGTGTGTGTGTGTGTGTGTTTGCATGTGAGAATGCATGCAGATGTATGTTTGTGGTTGTACCTGTCTGGGCTCAGAGGCCAAAAGAGTGAGTCACATCCCTCAGAACTGGGGTTCTGGTATTTGCAGAGATGCCCAGTTTGCTATGTGTGTGCTGGGATCTGAACTGTGGTCCCCACAATTGTGCAGCAAGTGCTCTTAACTGCTGACTCATCTCTCAAGCCCCACTCCTCAGAACATTCTAGAATTTCTCAAATATTTTCAATTTCTTGTTGTTTGAATCCAGGAGTGAAGAAGCTGATATGGAAGACCAACTGTGTTCTGGCTTTCTGCACTATAATATAAGCTACCTGAGACTATCAGACAAGCCTGGCACTGTGACGTCCCTCCACCCTTGATGGGCCCTAGGAAGCCACTATGAACATTCATGACTATGCATAGTGTTAGGGTGTCCCTGCCTCCCAACTGTGTCACAGAGGCATATTCACAGGACAGTCTTAATTTTCCTTCCCAAGCTACTGTTGCTTACTCTTTAGGACTCTGCTGAGAATTAATTCCCAAAGTCGACTCACCCCCATGTGTGATCCCTGGTGCTTGGCCCAAAGTCCGTATAGAAGCCCAACTTCTCTCCCAGCCACATGGTTAAGTCGTTATTCCCTATGAAGGGTTTAGAAGCATCACTTTCCAAGATGGTAATAAAGTCTGCACCTGTTTGGGGAAATGGGCAGAAAGCAGACAGTGAGGAAATAGCAATATCTAAAGCAAATAGCAAAAAGCTCTATGGACGTTGCTATTATTTTGTTTAGTTGAGGCAAGGGCTCATTTGGCAGTCAGGGTTGGCCTTGAACTCATGATTCTCATACAATTAACTTCCAAGCACTGGGATTAAAGATACATACCACTACACCCAGAACGATGTTAGTCTATCTTTTGTTTGTTTCTCCAGACAGGTTTCTCTGTGGCTTTGGAACCTGTCCTGGAACTAGCTCTTGTAGACCAGGCTGGCTGCAAACTCACAGAGATCTGCCTGCCTTTGCCTCCCTAGTACTGGGATTAAAGGCATGTGCCACCAATGCCCAGCTTTTGTTTTTTAAGATTTATTTATTTATTATATATATAGTACTCTGCCTGCATGCTTGCCTGCCCACCAAAAGAAGGCAGATCTCACTATAGATGGTTGTGAGCCACCATGAGGTTGCTGGGACTTGAACTCAGGACCTCTGAGTGCTCTTAAACTCTGAGCCATCTCTCTAGCCCCAGAATGTTATTCTTGACCCTGGTCTTTACTCATAAACCCCCAAACAAGTAATTCCTTAGGAGTCACAAGAGGAGTATGGCTCACATCTGTGCTGGATGCTTAGAATGTAATAAAAGCATTGGGACATCTTATGGAAGGGAGAAAGTAGGACTTTTCTATGTTTTAAAAGTATTTTGACACTTTTCCCAGAAGTCCAAATAATTTTCATGTCTTTCATAAATTCCCAACTTATGTTCAGAAACTGTAGAACAGTACACATGGGCCTTTATAATTTTTAAGACAGAGTCTCATGTAGCCCAGGTTGGCCTCTTAATGTAGCTGAGGATGACCTTGAACTTCTGTCTTCCTGTCTCCAACTCCAGAGTGCCAGGGTTGCAGATATGTGCCACCATGCCTAGTTTATTCCATGTGGGGATTGAACCCAGGGCTTTGTGTATGGTAGGTAAGCACTCTATCCACTGAGCTACATCCCCAATCCTACAATGGCATTTTGGCCCAAGGCAAACAGCTCCCCAATATTGGTGTAACAATGAGTTTGTCAGCTTTTCTTTAGACTCTGGCCTGATGTGCCTGAGCCCTGTAATCAAGACTAAAGGCACTGTGCTCACAAAACCACTTGGCCACTTCTCAAGAGCTGTGTTTCCCTTGAGAGATAACCAGCTCCATTTAGCCCTTTGCTCTCTCGCTGAACACTCCATGACGTTGACCTAAAACCCAAATCCCCACACACTTTGGGGCTCTTCATAAAAAGAAAACTCTTCAATGGCTCAGAGACAAATAAAATCAGACCTGGGACTTTTTGAAAACAGTTTTCTTTTTCTTTTTTATTTTATGCAATCAGTGTTTTGCCTGCATGCATGTCTGCAGGAGAGTGTAGGATCTCCTGCAACTGGCATTACAAACAGTTATGAGATGCCATGGGGATGCTGGAATGGAAGCTGGAAGAGCAGTCAGCTTTTCTTAGACTCTGGCCTGATGTCCCAATTCTAATCACCGAGCCATCTCTCCAGCCCCTGAAAACAATTTCCACCACTTCACATTAAATAAACTCTTTCTGCTTCGTAATCAGATAGTTTCCTGGTCCTCAACAGTGGGTCCTCCGGTGGTGAGAGATACCACAGGAACATCTAACAACATGAGCATGAGATGAAGCTCCTGCAGATACTCAGTAGGAAAGGCTGTTCAGGGTCATAGAATTAATTGTTCCAAAAGACAGCTTTGCTACAGAGGTGTTGACCTGAGCTGGCCACAAAGTGAGGCCTCTTGATGGACTTGAACACATACAGTAATCCTAAGACTTGGGAACTTAGCAAAAACCTGGAGCAAATTCCAGAAAGACTCACCTGTCTGCTTGAGCAGTTGAGCAGACCTCTCTAGATTCAGCCATCCCTCGTTGTCATATCCAAACCTAAAAGGCCAGATGGCAGCAGAGACCACTTTTGATGGTGCCTGAGGAATTGTTGAAGTGATAATTTTGCATAACGATGGACAATGAAAGTTTGGGGGCCCCAGCCTTCTCTACCTCTCCCTTACCAGAGTTCACATTTCAGCAAAGGACATTCCATAGACGTTTCCCCACATTTAATGCATAAAAATAAAATGTTTATCCTATGGGTCTCTGAAAGCAATTCTGTGAACTTCTAGCTTAAAGTTGGCGGTTCAGACAAATGTTTGGAAGGTGTTTCTAATAAGCATTGCTTATAATAGCAAAGAAGAAGGAGAAAAAGAGGAAGAGAAAAGGAAGGAATGAAGAAAGGGAGGGAGGAGGAGGGATAGAGGGAGGGAGGGAAGGAGAAAGGGAAGGAGGGAGGGAGGGAGGAAGGGAGAAGAAGGAAGGAAAAGAAACCACCTAGCTGTCTATATAGGAAAAAGGATAAATGTGTTGCTCATAAAATAGAACACTACCTAGTCCAACAAATTAATCCCACCACAGAAAAAAAACTTCATAAACAAATAAAGTTATATACATATAATAGAATCCTATACAACTTTAACAGATGAAATTGGGCTATACATTTCCATGTGAATGAATCTCAAAAAGATGATTTTATGGGTAAAATGTTAAAGTAAGTTGCAAGTCATTTAGCTGAAATTAAAATCACAGACAACAATATTGTCTAGAGTTCCATCACATATAGCAACAATGTGAAGAAATGCATGAAAATTGATTTTAATAAGAAACCTTGGGCTGGAGAGATGTCTCCGCAGTTAGAAGTGTGTACCGCTCTAGCAGCGGACCTGAGCTCAGGTTCTAGCACCCACATCCTTTGACTCACAACTGTCTAGGGACTCAACACTTCTGGCCTGAAAAGTCACTTGTGCTCAATTGCTCATTTTCATACGCAGGCACACGCACATCACATAATTAAAAATAAGATAAATCTTTAAACAAACACACAAGCAAAAAAACACCTTACTCAATGCTATGACCTAAATGGTAAGTGTCCCCACAAGGCTCATATGCTCAAACACTTGAACCCCAGATAATGGTGCTGTTCTGAGAAGTTGTGGAACATTTTGGACATGTAGCCTCATTAGCAGGTAAAGGGCTTAAAGGGCAGGGCTTATGGGTTTATGTCCCCTGATGAGCCTGACATAACAGGTCACAGGTCACAGGGCTCACAGGACAAGCTCCTGCTACCACATAAAGAGCCCGGCCACTATGCCTCCAGTGCCCTGAAACCCTGAAACTGTGAGCTGAAACAAATCCTTCTCCCAGGTGGTTCTTTTTTTTTTTTTTTTTTTTTTTTTAAGATTTATTTGTCATGTATACAACATTCTGCCCCTATGTATCCCCTGCAGGCCAGAAGAGGGCACCAGATCTCATTACAGATGGTTGTGAGCCACTATGTGGTGGTGGCTGGGAATTGAACTCAAGACCTCTGGAAGAACAGTCAGTGCTCTTAACCTCTGGGCTCTCCAGCCCTCCCAGGTTGTTCTATCAGGCATTTAAGCTCCATAATCAGAAGAGTAATTAACACCTTCAGGATAAGAGCCTGCAATCCCAGCACCCGGCAGAGGCAGACTTGAGTGTCTCTGTGAGTCCTAGAATATCCAAGCTACATAGAGAGACCCCACCTCAAATATGTGTGTGTGCATGTTTGTATGCATGTGTGTGCATGTATATCTGTGTATGCATATGTGATGGTTTGTGTATGTGTGTGCATGTTTGTATGTGTGTGTATGTACATGCATGTGTGTGATCACTTGTGTATGTGTGTGCATCCTTGTATGCATGTGTGTGCACATATATGTGTGTGTGTGCTGTATATGCATGTATGCATGTGTGTGAGTGTGTGCATCTTTGTATGTGCATGTGTGTGTGTGTATGTGTGTTGTGATGGTTTTTGGTGTGTGTGTGTGTGTGTGTGTGTGTATGTGATGGTTTTTGGTGTGTGTGTGTGTGTGTGTGTATGTGATGGTTTTTGGTGTGTGTGTGTGTGTGTGTATGTGATGGTTTTTGGTGTGTGTGTGTGTGTTTGTGATGGTTTTTGGTGTGTGTGTGTGTGTGTGTATGTGATGGTTTTTGTGTGTGTGTGTGTGTGTGTGTATGTGTATGTGATGGTTTTTGTGTGTGTGTGTGTGTGTGTGTGTGTGTGTGTGTGTGTGTGTGTGTGTGTATGCGTGTGTGTTCTAAAGTTCTAAATCTCTCCACTTCTCTGTAACACTCCACTCAAACACCTCTTTCTTGGAACACTGGAGAAGCCTTCTACAATCTTTTTTCCCCACAGAAGCCATGATCACATCTATTGTTCCTTGATCCTCCACAGATGCCTCTCTATGGCTGGTGAAACCCTTTGTGATGAGGCTGTCCCCAGCTGTGTTATCCTCCACTCCACAGCACCTCAGTCCTGAAGGTCACTCTGATGCATCTCTAACACTCTACGCTGGCTCTCCCTCCATCCTTTATACACATTTCCTTCAGCTGACTCATAGCTGAATCACATCTAATTGGCTTTTTATCAACTTTCAAGTCTCATCTCAAATGTCAGAGAAGCTTCTCTAGCCACCCAGACTTTACCCTCCCATTCCACACAATCCGCTTCCTAAAAGCAAGAGGCAGGTCTATGTGGGAGAAGAAGTTATCTAAAAGAAGAGGCAGGAAAACAAAAACGAGTAATGGGAGTGAATATGTACAATGTAAGTACGTATGTAAATTTCACTTTATATGCTAAGGAAAAAAATCAAAAATAGAAAAAGGAACCAGCTGCCAAAACACTCTCAAATAAAGGTTTCAAAACAGAACAGTGCATATGTGTGTGTGTGTATGTGTATGTATATGTATACAGATAAAGTAAAACTTTATTTCAAAAATGTTAATTACTTACCCCTTGGCCTAGTTTCCTCTCGTAGGTCTTATGCCGTAGTCCTAATCCTAACAACCCCACACCAACAAGCAGCCACAAAACTAAACAAAAAGAAGAAAGGGTTATTATAAAGAAACTAAAACCTTTAAATAACTTTTTCAAAATTGTATCTCTTGACCAAGGGGTCTGTGTGGGACATGTATATATTAACCATACTTTAACACCCAGGCTTTTGAAGAATATTCCCTAAGAACATTCTAAGAGCAATGAACATAAAGAAAAAGAAAACTACAAAATGCACAAGAAAAGATATTTTTGCAGGCACAAAACAGAAGGAAAAGATGTCCTGAAGAAGCAAACACACGAAGACCCTAGATGTTGGAAATTTAAGAATCAGAATACAAAGGAGTATGCTAGTGCGCTTAAACAGAAAAGGGCATGCCAAAGTCCCACTGGTGAATGTAAGGCTAAAAACAAAATAAGCAGGGAAGCTTGTAAAGAAATAGGAAAGACCTTTGGAAATAAAAATATAGGGCTAGAGCAATGTTCGGTGGTTAAGGGCACTGGACCCAGGTTTGATTCACAACACATGGCAGCTTACAACTGCCTGTTACTCTAGTTCCAGGGGATCTGACAGCCTCTTCTGGCCTCCATGAGCACCAGGCATGCATATGTTACACAGACATAGATGCTGGCAACCACACATACCCATGAAATAAAATACAGAAATAAAAATATCTAATTTATCGAGTGAGAAAAAACTCAATGGGCAAGAGACAGACCAGATTAGACAAAGCTTAAAGGAGAATTAATGCAAAAGGCAACACAGAGGTAGGGGGCCAGCAAGATGGCTCAGCGGGTAAAGGCATGTGCTACCAAGTCCAAGGACCTGAGTTTGATCCCAAGCACCTACCAGATGGGACAAAAGGACAGACCCTCTTCAGCTGTCCTCTGACCTCCTACACATGCCCTGCCCCCCACCACATACACACACTGAATAAACAAATAAATATGCATTTTTATTTAAAAAATAAAATAGAGGCAGGCAAAATGAAAGTACTTAAAAATAGAAATAACAGAAGGTTCAATATAACCAGTTGGCATCCAAAAGGAAGGAGGAAAGAAAATGAGAAAATATGTGTGTTGAGAAGCTCGGGAATCTTCAGAGTGGAAGAGCCACAGACTCCCAAGCAGTGAGGGCAAACTCCACCTCCAGGAGCATCACAGTGAGGCTCTGACACATGGAGGGGGATCTCAGTCTCCACATGGCCTTCCCAAGCTATGATGAGACATACGAGACAGGTTTATATAATGGTGCGATTCTTTGTGACACATCATTCTGGAAGACTTTGAAGAAATATTTAAGTATATGGTTTCAATTGTTGTCTCTCTCTCTTTTTACAATAATATTGTGTGTCCTTTGGTAAAGTTTCAAATTTTAAGGGTATAAAGCAGTGTTCACATGTCTTTGTATCCTACATAACGACACATTGCACACATTCACTAAACATTTATATGTAACCCAGTTCATTTAAAATGAGTCAGATATTAGATGACAAGCTTATTTCATGTGTGAGTCTATTGTTTATCGACATACTAATGTTAACATGTTTAATCTTCCAAAGCAAGAGGATATAAGATAGAATGACATGGTCTCAACTGTCAGAAGAAAACATCTGGAAAATCTACCTCATAAATTTTCTATGTTAAAAGTGAAATAAGGGGCTGGAGAGATGGCTCAGTGGTTAACAGCACTAGCTACTGTCCTAGAGATTTAGGTTCTGAGTTCAATTCCCAGCAACCACATAGTGGCTCACAACCATCTGTAATGAGATCTGGTGACCTCTTCTGGCACACAGGCAGAACAATGTACACATAAAAAAATAAATAAATCTTTTTTTTTTTTTTAAATAAAAAGTGAAGTAAAATCATATAGGATATTTATGGTTGAAATGCCACAGTGTCAAGAATTTGCCTAAATGTGTTTCTGTAATTACAATTTTTCTTTGGGCTACCAACCAGCTCCCAAGTAATGACATGGAGACTTCTTATTAATGATGAATACATTGCCTTAGCTTATGCTTGTCCTACTATCTCTTTTAGTTCAATCTATTTCTATTCCTCTACATTTTGCCTTGGGGCTCTTTACCTTTTATTATTCTGTATGTCCTACTTTCTAGCTTCCTTCATGTCTGGTTGGCTGCCCCCTGGTGTCTGCTTGTCAGATCCTCTTCTTCCATTCCCAGCCTAAATTCCTCCCCTACTTACTCTCCCTGCCAGGAAGTTCCACCCGTAACTCCTCCCTCAGTTCAGCTTTTTATTAGACCAGTCAAGCGCCTCAGGCAGGCAAGGTAAGCAAAAACACATCTTTATATAATTAAACAAATGCAACATGACTTTGCGTGGTTAAACAAATACCCCACAACATGTTTCAACAAATGAAAAAGGCAGGAAGAAAACAAAGACAACAGCAGCAAAATACAAAGGGTTGTTGCAGCCAAGTGAAGGGCACAGCAGGCTTCATAGTTCTCTTAAATTTCATGATGGAGCCAGGTGTTGGTGGCGCATGTCTTTAATCCCAGCACTCGAGAGGCAGAGGCAAGGAGATCTCTATAAGTTCAAGGCCAGCCTGGTCTACAGAGCTAGTTCCAGGACAGGCTCCAAAGCAATACAGAGAAACCCTGTCTCAAAAAAAACAAAACACAAAAATTTCATGTTGGAAAATGTACAAAGCACAAGCCAGGTGTAGTGCATACAACTTTAATCCTAGGTCAGGAAGATCTCTGTGAATTCATGGCCAACTTAGTCTACACAGTGAGCGTTTCAGGACAACCAGAGCATATAGAAAGACCCTGTCTCAAGATGGGCAGTAATGGTGCAAGACTTTAAACCCAGCACTTGGGAGACAGAGGCAGGTGGAGGATCTCTGTGAGTTAGAGGCCAGCCCTGCTCTACAGAGCAAGTTACAGGACAGCCAGGCCTACACAGAGAAACCCTGACTTGAAAAAAAAAAAAGAAAGAAAAGAAAAGAAAAGAAAAAGAAAGAAACAAAAGATCCTATATCACAAGAAGAAAACAAAAGCAAATAAACAAAATTTTTATACACCAAACTTTTTAAAAGCAAGTAAAACTATACTTACTAAGTTTCATGTATTTTTCACTCCTTTTCAAAAACACTTTAGGACTATTCTTTGTTTGAAGAAGAAAGTCAAGGTTCTTCTTAGGTCCAAACATCATACTCAATCCAATAATTACCATTATGGTCCCTGTCAAAAGAGAAAAAAAGGGCAGATGGGACATAACTCAGTGGCAAAGGGCTTGCCTAGCATTCATGAGTCCCTAGGTTCAATACTCAGTACCATAAACATTAATTCCTTTTAAAAAAAAAAAAAAAAAACAATGAGATTGATGCTGGAAAGATGGCTTAGTGATTAAGAGCACTTGCTGTTTCTTCAGAGAATAATATGGTACTCAATTAGATGCTGAGAACAAAACAACCACCTTCCTGAAAACTATGTCCACCGATTCAATAGTGGCATGGATGTTACGGAAATAACCAACTACTTTTAAAAAAATCTGATTTAGGTCCACTCAATGAAATGAAACCCATATGTAATACTTTTACTAAGGCTAAGAACCTGAAACTAGACGGGTCATGCATCCTAGGGAAAAAGCTAATACTATTCTTCTGCTAAATGGTCGGAATAAAATGACTCCCAATGACATACTGAAACATCCATAGATCAGTAGCTCACTCAACCCTCGTAGAAGCTTCTTCTTGAAGAAGATGTTAATTAACACAGAGACCCACAACTGGACAATGTACAGAAATGAGAGACTTCCTAATGTTCAGCCCTAAAAGAGATGTCTTTATCACAACGTTCCCTTCAAGGCTCAGGACTATGCAGAAGAGGGGGCAGAAGTATTGTAAGAGAATCTCTCAAGGACACATCATTTTTAGACTCAACAGGACTGAGGGACATATGAACTGTGACAACATGCACAAGACCTGGCACAGGTTCAAAGCAGACACAAAGTCCCATCACTAACCAAGAAGATGCTCGCAATTGATATCTGCTGGGAGAAGGAAAATCAATTTTCCTCAAGGGGCTATCAACCGCATTCCAGGTTAGGTCTCAGGCTTAGTCTTAGTTGCCTACTGCAAATCAGTCTCTATGCTTGGTTGCCTACCGCAAATCAGTCTCTATGCTTTTTTTGTGCACTTTTTAAATTTTGTTTGTTTTAGTAGAGAGAAAGAATGTGAGGTTGGGTAGGTAGGGAGATGGGGGAAGATCTTGGAGGAGTTGGGGAAGGGAAAAGAATATGATCAAAATATATTGTGTAAAATCCTCAAAGACCAAATAAAAACATTTTGTAGAAAGCCATTCAACATTGCCAACTTCCCTTGCCTTGTTGCTATGTCAGTCTTCCTAAAGAAGGTTCTCCTTTGTAAGAAACTGAAATAAAGCACAGTTTCTGTGAGTAGAGACAATGATCTCACAAAGCCCATCATTCACAGCACTCCAAAGAAACAAAGTTAGGGACAGCGAAGCTCTTACTTTCTCTCCATCCTCCACCTGGCAGTACCCTGAGCAAGCCGGAGTGAGAAAAAAAGCAGGGCACAGGAGAGAGCAGAGCCCGCAGGAGTAGACCCACCTGAAAGAAACCACAAGAATTAGGAAGTTTGCAAAGCCAGGCACCTGCAGAGAAAATCTGGGAAACGGGGCACAAAATCCCACCCCCTAACCAAGAAGCTGTTTCTAATTGACACCTGCTGGCAGAGGGGAAAATCTGTTTTCCTCAACAGAGTGACGCTGGATATACCAAACACACTCCAGAAAGAATATGAAGTTGGGTGGGTAGGGAGGTGGGGAAGGATTTGGGAGGAGTTGGGGCCATGGCTCTATGTTCCTCTTGTGATGCAAAAATTAAAAATCAGGGCTTATGGTAAGAAGGAAAAACTAGAGAGAACAAGAATTTCTGCCGCTAGATAACTCGCTGCCTACAGAGTACAGAGCCCACATGCTGTTCTCAGGGGGTAAAGAAAAAAGAAAGAAAACCCCCTAACCTTGCAGGTGTGCTAATCAATCTTGCCTATCCATGATGACCTTGTAAAGAAACTTTGTACTCTATGAAGTGTCTGTAACCTAGGAAACCTTGTGAACTGAGACTAACAGTCTCAAGCCTCCCTTTTCCTTTTCCCTTTTAAAAAGGCTTCGCAATTGTAAGCAGGCGCTTTACTCTTCAGATAGAGTGAGGTCCCAGCTGGTTTGGTTCTTAGCAAGAAAAACCTCTTGCTTTTGTAGTCGGGAGTCACTTCCTTGGAGGTTGAGGAAACCCTTAGGCACAGCCCTCTAAAGAGGTGAGAGCTCCAGCCCAGACAGGAAATAGGGAATTCTCAGAGGCTGTTTCTCAAAGATCCTGTTTCACTTCACAGGGAGTCTTTCAGAGCAGCCTGACCTGACAGACGTGTGGCTCATGGGTTGGGAAGGTGGATGTGAGGTGCAGTGGCTGGGAGAATTGGGGTAGAACGGGGTATAAGTCACACCTCTCCCATCAGGCGCTCACCCTCTGGAAGTGTCCTAAGGATTTGTATGGTCCCTTCCCCCATTCCAGGGGAGTTCCTGGCGGGGAGCAACACCAGGTACTTTGCATCTTCAGCACCTGTCACTGTGCTGGGAGCACAGCACGTGCACGATAACTTTATGAGAATAAATGAACAAGTATAAAACTGAAAACATGGCCAAGCCAGAACCGCTGAATCCCTCCAGTTCCTCCCTGTTTGCTTAGGCTTCCCAGTGAAAGGACACTTTATTTCAATTCTAGAATGGTAGCAGGTCCTAATGGTTCACACCTATAATCCCAGAGATTTAGAGCCTGAGGCAGAAGGATTCCCATAAATTTAAGGTAGTGAATTCCAGGCCAGCCTAAGCTACAAAGTAAGACTGTCACAAAAAAAAAAAAGAAAGAAAGAAAGAAAGAAAGAAAGAAAGAAAGAAAGAAAGAAAGAGAAGAGGAAGAAAGAAAGAAAGAGGAATTGACAACATTGGTTTTCTACATACCTGGTATAAATCAGTAACTTCCTTTTCTTTTTTTCCCCAGAAAAATGACTTCTAAAATATTTTAAAATAAACTTTGGACATTTAATTTGGGCAAATTTATAATACTAAAATTTACACATAGACTTTCTTATGGTTTAGATATTTTTTCCTCAACTAACTCATTTTATTTGCTTGTTGATTTGAGGCATAGTCTTACTATGTAACCCTAGCCAAGCTGGAACTCAGTATATAGACTAGGCTGGCCTGGAATTCAGAGATCCACTTGCCTCTGCTTCCAAAAGACTGCTATTGAAGGTGTGTACCACCACACCTGGCAAACTAATTCATTTTAAAGGTCAGCGGAGTAATAAATATTATAGAAGTGCACTTCATTTGAACAACAAATGATGGAATTTATTTCTCATTACAATTTAGCCATCTCTCTGGGCTTTCTTTACCTAGAGTCTAGCTTACCAAGAACATGGACTGACCTATTTATTTCTAGAAGTCATATAAGATGCTAAGGCCTGGCCAGTCTTCAGGAAGTTGGGTCAATTTCCTTAACTGGATCTGTTAACTTGTACTCACCCAAAAGTACATCAGATCTTTCTCTGGCGTAGACACCTCCAGGGACAAACTTAAAAGCTGTGCACCAGGCACAGAAAAATATTTCTAAAACATAAATAGCCATGCCAGTGGCCATGGTCTTCCCAGGGTTTGTCCCTGAGTTCACAAGGTGTCCAAGTACTTGAGGCCACACAGACCCTGTGAAGACAGCCAGCACACATCCAGAAAAGGCTGCAGCCCATGTACGCAGGTAAAGGAGACCCAGGGCCGAAGCTGCCCCTGTTTGTAAGAAACAAAGAAAAAGAAAACAGAGGTTGAGTGAGGCAAGAGATCAGCAAAGCTCCTGGCATGACAGTTCACAGTGGGCGAGAGCTGGGAAGGATCGGGAGACCACTGGTTGAATCTCAACTCCCAAGCAACTCAAAGTGCAGTAGCTGAATGTGGCCTGCTCACAGCCACAGCCCAACCCTCAAAGTAGACAGTGCAGCAAATCTCAGGCCAATGCTTGTTCTTTGGGACGGGGATAGGGGTGGGCATTGCAGTAGCTAGCCTTAACATCTTCATGGTAATAGAAAATGAAATTATTTGCAAAATTAGAAATGTGTACATTAAACACAGCCAAGCAGTCACAGGACAGCAGAAAACAGGGTCCATGTGGTTTCTAGAACATTTCTGCTAAGGCATTTTTTAAGTAATTATTGACCATTTAAGCACTACCCAGAAGTGTATGCACTGGCATTTCCAAATACACAGACCCAAGAGAGGGCACAACTAAGATCTCAGAGACATAGTTGCTGCTGGAGCAAGTCCACACCCTATCCATTGGTTTTCCAGAGCCTTCCTTCCGGGTCAGGGCTGTGCATTCTACTTGGTCCATGGCAGGCAGTTACTTAACCAGGGTTGAGCCAACACTAAGTCATATAACTTTCCATCCAATTCCTGGGATATCAGCTTTGATCCATCCATATTAAGCCTTTGGAGTTCAGTTCCACATACCTGTCACCCACCAGGCTAACCGAGCATCACGAAGCCGTGATGAACCTGAAAGCATCAAACCACTTGCCAAGCCCAGCAGAACCACACCTCTGTAAATAAATAAAAATAAAAGGTGAAATCAATCAATCAATCAAACATCGATCAGAAATCTATACTGCCTTTTGCTGTATCCATTCATGTCACACTGTGGATAAGGACCAACTGAGATAATGAGAGCCACTGGGGACCAGAACACAGAGCACTCAAGGAGAGCTGATGGTGCGGCCCAGTGAAAGGGCACTTGCCTAGCACATAGGTGACCCTGGAGTTACTACTCTCCAGAGCCAAAAATAAAATGAACCAAATAGAACATTGAAGTAGCAAACCGTCTAACATCTGTAGTCTTTCATGCTCAATGTAGACACAACAACTGAATTCTCGACTCTTAACATTACAGCGATAGCAGCTGCCGCTTCACATGACTCTGCCGAAGACCAAAGGCAAAGTCACTGGCAATGTTTGCTGTAGAGTTTTCCATTTTCCCTTCTTTGTTCTAGCCCAGCACTGCTTTCATCTAGTGCCCTCTTTGCTAAAATAAGTGACGACAGTTTGACTAAGTGACAATTTGATGGATTTATTTATTTTTAACTATCAAAAGCTATTTCGTTGTTTTGTTATTTTTATTTAAAAAAAATCTTAACGGGAAAGAATTTAAGTGGGCTGGAAAGATGTCTCGGCAGTTCAGAACACTTGTCATTCTTGCAGAGGACCTGGGATTGGTTCCCAGTACCCACATGGTGTCTCATGAGCATCTGTAACTGTAGTTCTGGGAGATATGACAGCCTCTTCCGGCCTCTACCAGCACCAGGCACCCACATGTTGCATAGGCGAATGTGTAGGTAAAACATTCATATATTTTTTTTTCAAAACTAATAACTGAGGAAAATGCCAGTGGAAAGTCCATTAGCATGTGAGCTACAGCATAGTATTGCTTACCAGCAGAAATCTAACTTCAAACCCAGCACTTGCTACACACCAGGCACTGCTTTAGGACTGTCACCTGTGTTGTCATTCACTTAATCCTCTTGAGTTTATGAGGAAAACAGTACCATTCTGCCCATCTGCAGAGCAGAGCATAGGGAAGAGTCTTGGCTCTCCCAGTGACACTGTGATCTATCCCAACGAATACCCAATGCCGTCATCAGAGGGGCTGAGAACAATGACCAGCAGATGCCATGCTATCCATTCCCCAGGCAAGGGAGTCCCCATGCTCCCCGTGCAGGGATGTGGGGCCACTTCTGCACAGTTCCCCTCAACTTTCCCACAATTCTGTAGTGCAAAGCCTTCTGGCTCCTCCCCACAGCTCACAGAGCTGAACTCACCCAAATGGGTTAGGATCAGGCCCTGGATGAGGATAGCCACTCACTGCCCATCTGGAAACAATAGAGACCTCTCCAAAGATCCAGTGCGTGAGGAACATGAGGCTCCCAAAAGCAGCACCTGGCAACAGCCAGCTAGATCGAGAGGCCACGCCCTTGGTGACCTCACTGCCTTTCTTCCCCTCAGAGTTACTGCAGTCACCATCTACAATAAAAATAAAAAAAAAAAATTGTTAAAAGGAAAGAGGGAAAGAAGAGCAAAGGGCATGCAGCCTGTTTTTACCAGAGGCTCAGTAGTTGGAAATGGTCCATGGCTTCAAGAACTTTCTATAGGAGAGGGGGGATTGCAACTCTCAGAGGTTGAATGTGCCAGAACTATTAGATGGGAGGGATCATTTCTGACTAGCCATGGGGTGATGTGAGGGAAAGCAGATAGAACTGACGGGTAAAACCACAGAAGGGAACTAAATTCATGTGAACATAACAGAGTGAGAGAAATATGGTGGGGGGTGTTATCTCGAGAGAACAAGAGTTACCAACTTGAATGCAACATCCCAGGACCAAAAGTTGCTTTCTCATGAAAGAACAGGGTCTCTTCAAACATTCTAAATACCTGAGTCATGACTGTGGTTCGGAGAACCCCCCCCCCTCTATATGACTCACTTCATCTTTCCCAATGTCTGAGATCTGCAGTGTTGCTAATCCCATTTTATGGGTTAGAATTCAAGCCCAGAGAGAGCAACTAACTGGCCCAAGATCACCTAGCCAGTAAAGAGAAGGCACTGGCATTAAGGCAGTGTGCCTCCTTTAAATAGGTGCCATGCTGGCCTGATCAGGAGTGCTGTTTGACCAGGCTCTCATCAAAGCCACAACTTCACACACTAAATTGAGGCCATAGGAGGAAATGTTGGCAGGAGAATGTCTTTGTATCCACACAAAGAGCCTACCAGAGAGATGATTTGCGACTCCGTGAAGGCTTCTACGGGACAGAAGGCAGCCCTGGGGTCTGCCTTTGTGACTGGTGGCCTGATTTTGAGAAGAAGAAAGTTATTAAGACAAGAGCAAGGAAGGAGGGAGGGGAAAGCCAGCTATGGGGAGGGGAAAGGGTGGGATTGGGTAGTGAGGATAGAGAGAGGTTAAGGATCAAGCTGAGAGTCCAGAGAAAAGGAGTCATCTAAGCTCTATTTTTTTTTTTAATAAAAGGCAGTCAGTTGGGGTGTCTCCAGCCCCTAAGACCCAACACATCTTCAAATAGAAAGGCAAAGAGCACCTGCTGTGTTTACATACTGGAAGGGTCTAGATTTGAAAATTATGACACAGGGCAGATGGATGTCAAGAAAGGCATCCCCTCCCACCCCAAGCAGAGAAGTGAAGAAGAAGACAGAGGTGACCTGAGTTGAGTACAAGATCTGCTTGAGTCCTCCATGGACGCACGGGTGCATCTGCCCATGATTCCCTCCATACTTGCTGTCAGCCATGTCTGCATTGCCAAGGAACCCGGGCCATCTGCCTGCATAACAGCCCATTGTCTGTGTCCATCACTCCTCAATAAGAGGGAAAACTGAAACGGAGCCACAGTACTTAAAGCAGTATTTACAAGCTGTCTTGGGACTAGGTGTTTAGCTTAGTTGGTAGAATGCTTGCCTGGCATGCATGAGGCTCTAAGTTTGATTCCCAGCACCACTGAAGAGAATATTCTCTTTTGCAGAGGGGAGAGAGAGACAGATGCCACCAGAGAGAAGACCCCAGATAAACTGACTATACCCTCACCTGTGCCGATGCGGTCAAACACAGCTATGGCACTCAACGTCAGTATCACTCGGTTGGACATCTGATAACTCCAAATCGGGTTTAATGATGTGTACCATATGCGGAGGACAACAAGAAGCATATGTCCCAAAATGAACCCCCAGATTCTGAGGTACCTGGAAGCGAGATTCGTTTATTGAAGACTTTAAGTGTGGATTCAATGTGCTACATCCACTATGGATTTCTTCCACAGAGTGTAGATCTGTAAGTGTGTTGCTGGTAATCTTCAGTGAGCAATGTCCCTGACTTAGCCTTTGTACAGTTCAGGACTTACCGGGCAACTTATAATAATTTTCAAACAGAATATTTTATTAATTATTTGGGAATTTTATACAATGCACCCCAGTAACACTTGCTTCCCATTCCTCCCAGGTCCACCCTCCCACCCTTGTGCCACTCCCTCCCTTCAAAAAAAACACTGACAAGTCCAATTTCTGTTGCCCATGGGATCAGTGAGATGCCTTAGCAAGTTAAGGCACTTGATGCGAAGCCTCGCTGCCTGAGTTTGATCCCCTGGGACCCACTACTAAAAGTGGGTGAAAGAAGAGAACCAACTACTAAAATCCTTTCAACCACACACGCGCACTCGCGCGCGCGCGCGCACACACACACACACACACACACATACATACACACACACAAACACGCACACATGCACTAAAAATTTAGAAAATAAATAAGTCTATTTTTTCAAATGTTTAAACTTTATTGGGACTGAAGTATAGCAAAATAGCAGGGAGATTATCAAATAAACACAATGCCTGTGTTCAGTCCCTAGTACCAAGAAAGCGAAATAAGATTGATGGCAAGCATTTGCACCTTGGCTTTCTGAAAAGGAAAGGGGACTTGTACAAGGCCCTGTGAAAGGGAAAACTGCTCTGAAACCAATGGCCAGAACTTCCCTCTGGGAGCTGGTCATACCAGTTTGTCTACAGGTATACCAGGTGTGAGTCATACCTTTGCCATCCACTTCCTGACCACCAGCTCACAGCTTGCACTATCAGTGAAGAAGACACACCAAGGGCAAGGACCACCAATCGAAGCTTGGCATTCGGAGCCTCAAAGGAGGCTATGCTGCCTACAAACAGAGGAAGGAGAAATGAGCGGGTAAGCATGCCCTGGCACCTGACAACCTGCATTTGACAAGCACGGCATCTGGTCCGGTCTCTACCTTAAAGAAGATAGAATTAACAGATACCCGTACACATACTTCATTTGTATTCGTTTAGGTGGGTTTCTCACATAAGGTTCATCATGTTAGAGTATACAGCTTAATAGGTTTTCGGTACATTCACAACAAAGTTGTCATCTAGCCCCACTACTTCCAGAACACTCTCTCCATCCACAAAAGAATCCCCCTTCTCATCAGCATCACTCCTCTTCTATGCCCACACCCCTAGCAATCACTAACCTGTCTCTATGGATTTTTTTTTCTATCTCGGGACTTTCACATAAGTAGAAGCTTACACTATATGGCCTTCTCTGGCTGGCTTCTTTCTTTCTGCATGCTTTCAAGGTATATCTATACAGTCACCTAGAGCAGTCCTTCACTGTTTTATGGCTAAATAATATCCCATTGCATAAGTAAATTCTAATTTGTTTGTCCATTTGTCAGGTGATAGGCACTTGGTTGCTTCTATGTCCGGACTTGTGTGAATAATACTGCTATGAACACGTGTGCACATATGCTTGCATTGCAAGAGTGCATGACAAGGTGTGGAGCTCTGTTTAGCACCAAGGCCCCGCAAACAGCTTCCCAGAGCAGCTCTGCAGTTCCCATTGCTTGCATTTCCAGCTGTTCCACAGTTTATCAACACTTGGTATTGTCTTTTTTATTTTAGCTATCCGAGTGAGCCAAAATCATCTAGGTCAAGGAGAGTAGGCTAATTTCATAGTTAATTGCATGGTGATTGATTCAAATACCTGAGGTGCCAGAGGTGACATTGCATGTAATAGTCTAGGGGGGTTCAAAGCGAATTGTAGCCCACTGCAGCCTCCGTGGCCCATCCACTTTGTCCAGCCATCACCAAGGGCAGCACTTGACCAAGACGGCCTCTTCCTCCTCAGCTGAGTGACTTCCCTTCCCTACACATTTCTATAGTCTTTCTGCTCAGGGAGCTGGGTTTCTCCAAGGAAGATGGTTAGTGAAAGTAACACCAGGAGTGTCATTAATAACAGATGTGATTGCCAATATTGGTTGTCAGTGTCACAGCATCTGTCATCACCTAGGAGAAAAACTCCAAGGCATGTGAGGTTTTCTTCTTTGTTTTGGTTTGGTTTGGTTTGGTTTTTCAAGACAGGGTTTCTCCGTGTAAGTAGCTTTGGAGCCTGTCCTGGAACTTCTTTTGTAGACCAGACTGGCCCTGAAGTCACTAAGATCTGCCTGACTCTGCCTCCCAACTGCTGGGACTGAAGGTGTGCGCCACCACCCCGCCTGTAGGGGAGTTTCTATGGTGGAATAATTGGGTCAGAAGACTCGCCTTCACATGACCAGGAGTCTCACTTTCCTTCTCATGATGGATTGTGTGCCCACACCGGGATCCAAACAAACATTCCTTCACTTAGGTTGCCTTGTTAGGTATTGCGACATAGTGATATGGGGATACAAAGTCTGTACCCAAACTTAGGGTACCACAATGTCACAGAGAAAATCCTGCCAGAGAAGCCAACTTGGAATGTGATGAGAAACCAAGTCTTGCGAGGCTAAGGTTCCATGACGCATGTACAGAAACCCAAAGCCAGCTGCAATGCCAATCAAGCAGTTAGTACCGAGAGTACCAGGCAGGCAACTTCATTTCCTTCATCCACAGCTGACCATGTCTGATGGATGCCATCCGTGCAAAGGGAAGTGTCCAGGAGTTGTTTGCACTAATACTGCTGAACCCTAGTGCTAAAAATACACCTTCATGGGGAATGGCAGAACTCTCTGCACTATGTTCTGCCTTCTTCAAGGACAGGGAGAGCAAAGGGCTGGTCTGCTTTCCTAGGGACTCTAAACACTGCTCCTGAAAATGTGACACGTTAGCCTCCAGACGGATCTGCCCAGGGTAGCTCACCAACAAACGCCATAAGGAAAGCAACAGGAAGGTAAGAGGTCCAGACTTTCAGCTACAGCTCCAAGCAAATTTGAGCTCATATTTTTTCTTTTCAAATCTATTAATAATACTCCCTTTCTGTAGCTGCATAATAGTTCAAGTTTCATAATCATTGCTTATTTAATCAATGTCTTAGAGATGGCATTTGGGTCATTTCTGTACTACCATTGTAAATATCCCTGCAATGATTCATATTTTTAACATATCACGTATATGTGGATGTATCTGTAGGACACAGTCCCAGAAGTGGGGTTGCTGAGGCTCTGTGCTGCTAAATTTGCCTCCTTAAAATTTGTGCAGATTTACATACTTGCCAGCCATGCTTGGGCACCTGTCTTCTTACTCTTACAATACAGAGTTATATTTTTTTTCTCTACCAATCCATTCATGAATCCATAAATATGTATAAATCATTTATGCTATGTGAGTTTTGCTATTTTTAAATTGTATTATGTTTATTGTGTATGTGAGTGTGTGAGTACATGGCTGCTCACACAAGTGGATGCCATGTGTAGAGGTAAAAGGAGAACCTTAGGCATTGTTTCTCTTTCCACTGCGTGGGACACAGAAATAGAACTCAGGTTGTCAGGCTTGACAGCAAATGCCCTTATCTACTGAATCATTTTCATAGCCCAATTACATTGTATTTTAAAGAACTTATTATATTTCATTTTTGGTCTTCTTTTTTTGGTTTGTTGAAACTGTTAAGGAGTCAGCCCTTTGAGTAGCAGCAAATAGTTTTCAACCACTGGTCACCGGCTGTGATGTTTCAGATACATAATTCTCATTTTTTATGCAGTATCATTGGGACATCTTTCTCATCCCTTCTAAGTCTTGTGATAGTTAGCCTGTTTCCCAGTACACTTTTCTCTTCCTTATTCCAGTGAATTATATACTTTTTCCAGCCAGGCAGAGATGTTATGGAAAAAAAGGATTGAGTCGATATAGCTTTCATTTCACTACATTTTTTTCTGGGGGAGAATAGTAAGGAAAAGAAACCAATGTCTTTGAAAATTAACCATTCCCCCACACACCCTTTTGCTTTTGACTAACAGAAGAATCTCTTACCGACAGTGATGATCCTCAGCAGGCAGAGTGTCCACTTCTTATTAACAAGTTTCCAGAATGAAGGAATTATCAAGAGTATTGGAGAGAAAAAGGCTACGCCACCCAACTCCATTCCTGTGAGTGCCAGTGTTTGCAGGGGAAAGTAGTAGATCATGGGTCCCAGTCCATGGTAAAGAGACCAAGAGACATAGCCTAGGAAAGACGTTTAAGAGAGAATGTGACTTTTCCATTGTTCCTGTCGGCAGCCTAGCACTCCACTCTGCTCTGGATTTCAGCTGGGTGTTGGTAACAGACTCCTTTCCCTACCCAGCAGGCAGGGCGGAGAATGCCTGTTGTGAGTCTGCCATCATCACTTTCTTGTTCCCATAAACACATAGTCATGCCTCCATGCCTCTGCCTGTAGATAATCCCTTCATTAAGATGTCATAGTTGAGCCATCTAATATAAAACTGGCTTCCTGTCAAAACTCTGATTGATAAAATTCTCTCACCTATTTGGTCCATACATATGCAATGAGAAATATCATAAAGAAGTAATATTCCTTCCACCTACCCCAACCTATACCCCTAAAACCTTATCTGTAGGTAACAGACTTTTTCTTGTAAGTATCCTAGACCAGCCCTTATTGGGCAGGGATGGGAAGTTAAAATGGGTCTGAATCACAGGCACCTCTGTGGGTATAGGCTGTATGATCTTAGGCAATAATGATAGTTAAGGCCATGTAACCAAGCTGAGCTGGTTCTTGCTTTTTTGTTTTTGTTTGTTGGTTGGTTGGTTGGTTGGTTGGTTGGTTGGTTGGTTGGTTGGTTGGTTTCTCAAGACAGGGTTTCTCTGTATAACAACCCTAGCTGCTCTGGAACTCGCTTTATAGACCAAGCTGACCTCAAAATCACAGAGCCTGCCTCTGTCTCCCGAGGGCTGGAATTAAAGGCATGTGCCACCACCTCCTGCTTGAGCTGGGTTTTAACCAGATGTGTCTTGTTCCTCATACAAACCATGTCCTATGGGTGATTGTATACACCTTACACTCTTTCTCAGTAGAGCTGAAACAATTGGGGCAAAGCTAGCCAGCATAAACTCCTGAGAACCGGGAAGTTCGGTGATTGATTGTACGGCTTTAGATCCGCAGCAGCCTGCCTCTGAGAACTGTTAGGCAGCACACTTAACTTCCCTGCCCCTTCTCAACCTCAGGCTGTTAATCTGCAGGAATCACACCACCTAAGGTTCTCAGAATGAGATCAAGCCTCTGTGTGAGTCACTTCACACCTCCCAATTTACACTGCACAGAGGAAGGCAGAAAAATGAGTTTCACTCTCCCGAGAACAAGCTGCTCCCAGAAACTCTCGCTCTTAGGTCAGCGCCCCCGACGGGCCAGAAGGATGCATTGCTTCAAAATGAACTGCAAGACCTAGCCATGTCCCCAAAGTTTCCCTGAGAACCCATGAGTTTAAGTATACATCTTTCACAGAACCAGAAAGAACACTAAATCCTCACTACTTTGTGCAAAACTGCTAAATTTAAGAGCCCAGGAGACTGGAAGCACCCCCCCCCCCTTTTTTTTTTTTCTTTTTCTTTTTCTTCTTCTTCTTTTGTTTTTTTTTTTTAATTTATTTATTTATTTATTTATTTACAAACACGCTAGAATACTCGAGGCTACCAAGAACACTTGAACAGGAGGCCAGGGCCAAAGACCAAGACCGCACTTAGCCGGAATGCTCACCTACAACCCCTGGGGAACACAGGTGCCCTTTCCTTGGGAAAGCCAAGCCCAGTACTAAACTGTATTGAGGTGAACATAAAGGTCACGGTCCGGGGCTGCACGAGATCAACGCAGAGAACTCTCCATGCCAGGCCAGGATGGCGTGGGAGCTGTGGAACCCCGGCCTGGGTACTTCCCATCTGGATCTGGTCTCCTTCCCTTTCCACCCAGGGAGCGATAAGCATCTCCATTCCTGGCGCCGGGCCTCTTCTGCGGCCAGGAACAAGCCCAGTCAGCGTGCGCCAGGATGGCCTCGACTTACCCAAAAAGGTCTCCAGAGCGATTGCTTTCCACAGGCCTGGCATCGCTGCCGCCACCCGGAAAGCCTCTAGGTCGGTCCCTCCAGCGCTCCCTGAGGGTCCGCCTGGGCTGCCTGCTCGGTGTCCCCGAGTGGCGCGCGGGTCTGAGGCGGCCGCCGGGGCCCAGGCAAGGTGCGGCGCCTCCTCCCTGGCACACCTGTGCGCCGCCCCGCCCGACGCCACCTGTGTTTGCAGCGCTGCTGGAGACGCGCCACCCCAGTGCAATTTGCGCACTCCAAACTCGCCATCCACCCCAAACCAAATCTGCTGGTCCGCATTCCACCCCCATCCCACAAAGGAATGTCTGGATGGTGGAGCAGTTTCCGGGGGGCCCCCGAAGGAAGGGAACAACCTAGATAGATGATGCCATCTTTTCGTATAAGCCCACCTGGGTGTGGGGACACAGAGCGGTTGGTAGAGAATTGCTTCCCATGCACCAAACCTTAGGCTCATCCTCCGTGTTCTATAAACAGGGTGTGGTGGTGTAGACCTGAAATACGAGCATTTAAGAAATGGAGTCCAGAGAATCACGGGTTCAAGGTCATCCTCTGCTTTGTTGGTACGCAGGTTCGATCCCCAGTTGCTGCAGCTTGAGTCTGAGAAGAGAGTGGAAAACCCATTCCCATCTTTTTGAGACCAACGTGACTCCACATCAGCCACCTGACCCCATTACCTTTTTATTTTATTGTATTTTATTATTTTGCTTTGGTAGTAAACACAACTCATGAACTGTCAGTTGCATTCCAGAAAAAAAAAAAAAAAACAAACAAACAGAAATGAAAGTAGTTCCAAATAATGGAGCAGGTGAACTATGATGAGGTGCCTAAAATTTAGGGGGAAAATTAGCTCCAAATGGCCATTGTTACAAGTCCACAGCAGCTTTGAACTAAGGGCAACTACTTGCTTATGAACACACAGAGATGGCTGGATAAATTATCGGAATCGATAGAGCCTCCAGAAACCTCTCTCATCTAGCATCATGATTTTTCATAACATTGACAACACAGTTACACAGGACAGAAAAAGTTTTTTCAGCGAATGACCACAGGACAACTAACTAACCATGTGGGAAAAGATAAAGTTGAGCCTCTATTTCACACCATATACAAAAGCCAACTCAAACAGGCTCAAAAACAGTAGTTGTTTGACAAAGAATGCCCCCCACAGACACAGGTATTTGAATGCTTGGTCACCAGTCAGTGGCACTGTTGGGGGAGATGGTACAGTCTTACTGGAGGAAACACAGCCCTGGGGGGTGGGCTTTCAGAGCTCATAGTCTCTCCCCACTTCCAGATTGTTCTCTCTGCTTCAAGTTTTCTGTTGAAGATGTATTGTCTGGATTTTCCATTCTGCCTTCCCTGCCATGTCTCCTCCTCCATGCTGGACTTTCAATCTGGAACTATAAGCCTCAGTAATAAACTCTTCCTTGTAAGTTTCCATGCTCATGGTCCATTTCCATGGTCACAGCAACAAAAAATATACCTAATGCAAAGACCAAAAAGTTTATCAAGCCGTGAATCCTTCTAAAGAAACAAAAAGAAAGCAAATTCTCATAGTTTTTCCACTTTCAGGCAATAGATTCTCAGTTCATCCTCAAAGGTCCAGGAGACAAGAGAGGAATGAACGATACACAAAGCAGGTGTCCTCTGAGATTAAAAGCCTTTAGCCAGCCAGGTGCAGCAGTGTGCATCTGTGGTGGAGAGGTAGCTAAGGAGCCAAATAGGTAATCAGCCTAGGAGGTCCAGCTAGCCTTCGCAACAAAGCAAACCTTCATCTTAACAACAAATAAAAATAAACCAACAAAAAGAAAAGAAATATTTTTGCCTCAAAGGACTGAAAAGAGGGCTCAATAGATAAATGGTCTTGCCGCTGGGCTTGGACCACCTGAGGCCATCTTTAGGACCCACATCATAGAAGGAGAAAACTGACTCTTTGAAGTTGTTCTCTGACCTCCACACTCATGCTGAGGCATAAGTCTCTCTCTCTCTCTCTCTCTCTCTCTCTCTCTCTCTCTCTCTCTCTCTGTGTCTCTCTGTCTGTCTGTCTGTGTGTGTGTGCATGTGTCTGCCTGTCTGCCTGTCTGTCTTTCTGTCTCACACACAGAGAGACAGAGAGAGAGAGAAAGATATTTTTAAAGAAAGTGAAAAGAGAGCTGAGTGTAGCTTGTCCTTGGCACATCCCAGGTCCTGAGTTCAAACCCCAGCAAGTACACACACGGACATACTTGGGTAGGGGTGGATAACCAGGAGGGAAGAAAATGTTTCCAAGCTGTGTGTGTTCCAGTTGGCTAGCTCCATCTCTACTTGCAGAGGTGTTTCCCCTGCATCCTCCTTCTGTCTCACTGAAAGCTATCTGTGGGTTGTTCTACTCCAGATAGTTTGCATAGATAGACTCATACAATGAGCAACTGGCCTTCCACCTCTAGCCAGAAGTCCTTGGGCAGCAGAGTGAAAATACAATACAGTTTTAGAAAAGCTGCTGGTGGTATCGATTGCTTTATGAGCTAAAAAACAGATGGGGAGGATTGAATGCTCTCTTTTTACCATCCACACTGACTTCTTATGATCCTGCACAGAGATGGCATCTCTTAGAACACAGGCAATGGACTAGGTGCAAGATTTCCTCAAAGGTGTAATTGTGTCCGTCTGTAAATGAGGTGAGAAGCAATGGGTTATTTTCTTACAAAGAACATTTTTGAGTCTCAGGGCAGTGATTCTGAATGAGCCATGCCTCTGTTGCAGCATGGGAAATAGGCAGCAGCACATGGCTAGCTAGCAAAGGCTGAGTTCTGGGACACCCACTCCCAGAATGCTCTCAGGGTTGGGCACCAGGTCCTCTCCAGTAATGGCTGGATTCATAGCAAGACAAGGGAGTGTTAGTCACAAAAAGATATGAAACATTGGTACATGCTCCAACAGGGATGAATCTGGAAAGTATCACACTGAGTTTAAGAAGCCAAATATGCCAGGTGGTAGTTGCACACACCTTTAATCTCAGCACTTGGGAAGCAGACACAGGAGCATCTCTGTAAGTTTGAGGCCAGCCTGGCCTACAGAGCAAGTTCCAAAACAGGCTCCAAAGTTACACAGAGAAGAAGTCCTGTCTTGAAAAACAAAAACCAAAAGAAAAAGTCAAACACCATAGGTCGCATGTGATTGCCTGGGCTCCCCTATATGAACTATCTAAGACAGGGAACCCCATAAAGGCAGAAAGCACCCTGGTGGTTAGTGGCATCTATGAAAAGGGGAGACTGGGAAGAAACTGCTTATAGACAAGGCTTTTCTTTTAGGAGGTGATAAAAATATTTTAGAGTTAGACATAACAAATATACAAAGTAATTTGACTTCTCCTTTTGAGAAGATAAATTGAATAGTATACTAAATTGGCCTCAGATGAAAACAACCAGCCACCTTGCATCCTTCTTGTATTTTAAAAAGTATTAGCAGGCTGTGGTGGCACATGTAATCCTGGCACTTGGGAGGTGGAGGCAGGAAGGTAAAGAATTCAGAGTCATCCTTGGCTACATAGTGAGTTCCAACCCAAACTGAGGAACATGAGAACTTAGACCTCAAGAGTTAAAACCCAACAGCAACAGATGTTTTTAAGTTGAACAAAGGAAATGAAAGAACTTCCTCCAAAAAAAAAAAAAAAAAAAAAAAAGGACACACAGGAACCCAATGAACACAAATGTTAAAGATAATCACATGGAGGAAACCCACTTCACACTGTCATGGAATTCTGATTCAAAAAACTCAGTCTCATATGCTGACAAGGATGTGGAGGCCGTGGAAACCTTATGTTTTGCTAGAGGGAATGGAAAATAGTGCAGCTACTTAGGAAAGAAAACTTTCTGTTGGTTCCTCAACTAAATACAGAGGTACTATGTGACCCAACCACTTCACTCCGAAGCATAAGAATGGGAAAGACAGGGCAGTGTGCCAACCCCATGCACAGATGTTGCTTGTGACATCCCCAAGTGGAAGCAATCCAAATGCACAACCACTGACTATGGCAGTATATCTGTACAATAGAACACTACTTAGCAGTGAAAAAGTATTGCTGTATGCAACGGAAAGGCTGAGCCTTGAAACAGTGTTAAGAGCCAGAAGCCAGTCATTTGTTTAAAAACATGTACAACCCCATCTATGAGCACGAAGAGGCAAATTGAGGATGACTAAGATTAGCTTAGAAGTCGCTCGGGGCTGTTGAGATAGGTGGAGAAGGAGATGGGTTGGTGAGTCAGTTTCTCACACAGTAGATGAAAGTGTTCTAAAATTAGCTTGTGACCGGTAACTTAACTGTCAGTGTGCTGACAAGCATATTAAGCGTGTGAATCGCATGGTGAGAATGGCATCTCCCCAAAGGGCTTTGGATGGGGCTACAGTCACTGACTGCCAGGCAGACTCAGCAAACGAGCTACAGCAATCAAAGGCATCGGCCCCTACACTGTGCAGGCTTGCTGCCTCCCTGTTTCCTGACTGTATTCATCACGTTCCTCACTGCTCTCGCAAATACTTGGCAAATGCAACTGAACCAAGGAAGGAGGGTTTACTGGGGCTCGTGATTTGAAGTTGAGGGTACAATCCACCATGGTGGGAAGGCATGGCTACAGGGCTGTACATGTCTGTTGCTTCCACCATGAGGAAGCAGAGAGAAGAGAAAGCTGGTGCTCTGTTCCCTTTCTTCTCGTTTTTTATTCACTTCAAGACTCAAGCCCAAGGGGTGACACCACCCACAGGGTAGTTCTCCCCTTGCCAGTTAAGCCTCCCTGGGAAACACCCTTAGAGACACACCTTGAGGTATGCTTCCTGGGTGGCTCTAATTATCCAGTTGGGTTGACAATAAAGATCAGTTTTCATATCACACACACACACACACACACACACACACACATCTAACTGAAAGCTCTGTCTGTGCACTTTGCTTGAGCATCATAAAGTTTGTTTCTTTTCTTATTCTCTGTTGCTATTGTTATTACTGGTCTTTTATTTCATTCTCTTTAACACTTCGATTTCAACTCACCACAAGCATGTCTGGAAAACGCAGTCTGTGTGTGAGCACAGAAAGGGAGTGTGAAATCTTTATTAAGAGTTCTTTTGAGGTTTAAATAGATAAGAAGTAAAGGCCTGCAGTGCAGCAACTGGTAGTGGTCACAGAATCCAGGATATGGGGGATGGGTCATGGCACACTAAGCCGCCATGATGTTTGGCCAAGTGCGGGAAGGGGTGGGGGTGTCTTGGGACAGGTGTGGCCAGCTTTTCAATGGTATCTTTATCCTGAGCATATTTTAATTGCCTTCTTGCAGCTTTCTGTAATTGGCATTCTTCCAACTGCAGATTCAACAACAGCACTCAGGAGACATCATCAGTCCCCACCCATCTCCAGAGAGAGAATAGGCAGTTGTCTTTCTGATTTTCCAGTCTGAGCCTTCATGACACATGGTGGGAAAGTTCCTAGTGGCTTCTGGGGCTTTCCCATGTCCCTTTAATATGTAGTTGAGTTACTGTTTCCACAGCGGTTAATTATGAAGCTGCTTGTAATTTCCTTGCTAGGTATCATACATTAAATAGAGGGCTTGTACGAACTTTTAATTACCTGGCTCTCCACTTCAGTCTTATTGCTATTTAACTACGGAGATTATACAATGTTTACACCCAACACACAGGATATGAGTTGCTCTGTTACTGATAGCAGCCATGTTCAGCCCAGTCTGCGCAGAGTGCACACAGGGATGTCAGCTTGCCATCGCTGCAGCTACCTTGGGTTTCAGATTTATAACTGGCATGCCTTATATTTAATTTCAAAGGCCTTACTAGCCTTTGGAACCTCTTTTTCACCCTGAAGCTGTCATTTGCATTCTTAAGGTACCTGGAAATGAACAATGGCCCCTCCCAGCCGGGCCAGCTGCTTCCTCATCCCCTAGTTTGTAGAGCATGACCGCATGATGTTCAGTCAGAACACAATGAGACTATTTTTCTTTTTATCAGAAAACAAGGATCTCTGGCATGAGCTAACTTTGTGTGCAGCGATAAAGATCTGGTCTCCTGGTGAGAATCAGAAGTGCTCTTCCCTAAAGAGGTGGGTGCGAAGAGCGCCTCCTCCACCACCATGGCAGCCCAGGCTCATTCTCTTTGTAAGAGCGCCTGCACTACTTCAGGAAAAGATCACTTCCCGCTTTGCAATGGCTTACATTTGGGGATCCCTGGGAGCTCGCATCCACCTCAGAGGTAGCAAAAGTCATCACCGTGAGGGTGGAGCCAGGTGAGAAAGCAGCCTCCTCCCAAGTATCTCACGGAGGCATCACATGGTTTTCACGCTCAGTCAGCAAACCCTGGGACCGAGGGGTACACAGTTTACAGCCAGCACACAGATCTGGCACGAAATAAGCCCTGGGTTCTGTCTCCACCACTGCTGAGGCTAGGGGGTGGAAGAGGCAGAAGAAGAGAGAAAGGAAAATTAAAAGAGAAAGCAAGCAAACCCAGTACTCCAGCCTTCCCGCACACGAGGCAGTCCTGTGACTTCAGATGTTTCCTCTAAGAGTGGCAACCTTGTAATCACGGGAGACACACCCTTGAACTAGGTGTTGAGATCCCATCTGCCCTTTTGCTCTCGTTCCCTTTGGCCACCTTGCATTTCAGCTGTCACCCCACAGGCCTGAAAGCAAGGGGGCCATCAAATTGTGGGCTCCCTCTAATGATGCACGGATTGAGATGCACCGGATGAGAATAAAATGTGGATATAGTTCATTCTGGGAGAAGTCAGTTACACGAGAAGCCAATGACCTGCTAGTTCCCTCTCCAAGGATCCACACCTAGGCTGCTCTCCATGACCCAACCGGGACCAAGAGCGCAAGCTGGGATCCGGGACCCCAGACCTAGCCTCCCGCATCCATCCTCCAAAACAGAGAGCTCAAACAGATTTTTTTTTTCTCTGTAAGTGTATTCTCTCCAGGATTTTGTTACAGTAACAGAAGAAATCACTGTCTCCCTAAAGAGACAGAGAATGTTTTGAAAAAAGAAAGGGTTTTATACTGCCCTTTTTTTTTTTTTTTTTTTGCTGCTCAGAATATTTTTATTTTTTTATTGAAAGTACAATTGTTTATTTAAAACAACATTTATTTATTTTATTTTTTCTTATTTTACATATTGATCTCAGTTCCCTCTCCTTCCCTTCCTCCCTCCCTCTCTTCCACACTCCCATGCCCCCACCAACACCCTCCCATCCCAATCCCCCCCCCACACTCCACATGTAGGGTGATGCCTTCCAGGAGGGGTCATCTAAATCTGTCAAGTCATTTGGAGTAGGGACTAGGCCCTCCCTCCTGCCTCTAGGTTAAGAGAATATCCCTCCATGGGGGATGTGCTCCCAAAGTCATTTTGTGCACCAGGCGTACATCCTGGTTCCACTGTCTGAGGTCCCTTAGACTGCCCAGGCCTTCTAACTGAGACCCACGTTCAGGGTGTCTGAGTCAGTCCCATGCTGGATTCCCAGCTATTACTCTGGGGGCCCATTAGCTCCCCCTTGTTCAGGTCAGCTGTCTCTATGGGTTTCTGCATCCTGGTCTTTTCCTCCCTCTCTTCATCCGGATTCCAGTTCGGCTCAGTGTTTAGCTGTGGGTGTCTGCTGTTTCCATCAGCTACTAGATGAAGGCTCCATGATGATGGATAGGTTAGTTGTTGATTTCATTATCAGGGAAGGGCATTTATGGTGGCCTTTCAACTGTTGCTCAAATTGTGAGTTGGGGGTCAGTCTTGTAGGTCTCTGGACATTTCTCTAGAGTCAGTGTTCTCTTGAAACCTATAATGGCTCCCTCTTTTATGATCTCTCTCTCTCTCCCTCTCTCTCTCTCTCCCTCTCTCCCTCCCTCCCTCCCTCCCTCCCTCCCTCCCTCCCTCCCTCCCTCCCTCCCTCCCTCCCTCCCTCCCTCCCTCCCTCCCTCCCTCCCTCCCCTGTCTCATTCTTCCTAGCCGCACGTGCTTTCCTCTCCTCCCCTTAGAGCAGCTCTTTCTTACAGGCTCATAGCTGATTGGCAGTTACTTAATCATTACCTGATTGCTTGCCTTTATTTGGCTTGAGAATTTTTTTAACTGTTGTTGCTCAATATATTGAGAGTGTTTTCTTATGGTGATAGATGATCTTTTTCCATGTGACTTTTAACGTGTGTAGTAATTCCATGGCATAGTAACAGATGATTTACTCACTAACTCCCCTTCCCCACTTTGAAGTCTATTTACGAAGTTTTATTTATGGTGATACAATAAACAAACTTCCTAATTAGAAAACCCCAATGCTCCCTCTCACCATGACGATCACTCAAATAAAATTCACAAGATAACGCAAATAAAATGCACACGGCTCCCACCTCCACCAACAAATGAAATTTGTCCTCCTCCACACACTGTGGAAGAAGAGGAGGAGGAGGTTTGGGGATAGGGGCCCAACTGAGGAAGCTCGGAGGCTCAGTGAATGGAATCAGTGGGCATGCAAAGGTTCGGAGACTCAGAGGCAGTTTGGCAAGAAACGTAGAAGAGCCTGTCAACATCCTGTCGGTTATGTTAAGAAAAAGGAGGAAAGGGACACTATTGATTCATCCGATAAATCATTGCTGAAACAGAAATGCTAGATATAGAAGCCACCAGACCTCTTGTCTTGACTGATGTCCTCTTTAATGAAAAGAGAGAAAATCAAGAAACACAGGCACCATTTCCTAAGATTTTGTCATAACAACAAAATGACTCAGTGGAGCCAGGAAGACCTCCCGGTCTTCCTCAGGTAGCAATGCAGGCTCAGCTGATTTTCAGGATGCCACACATCTTGAAGGAGCTGTGTGATGCAGACCCTTTAGAGGAGGTCATTATCAGATGTTCAGAAGAGGCCTCTGAGAAATACGTCTCACGGGAACTTGCAGAGCCACTTATTAAATGGTTGGGGGAGGCAGAGGAAGAACCTTATGGTGGTGAGGATGAAGGTGAAGATGAAAATTTTGAGGCCATGTGTTCGAAGACTGCTATTGTACCAAAAGTTGAAAGTGTCAAGTCTGACAAGGACATGGATAATGATGGCATTTTAAAAGGATGGGTACAACTTAGCTGAACAGCATGATGCTACAAACTTTTCTCCATTATCAGCCAGAAGTTCAGCATATTTGTGCAAGAACTGAAATGCCTTAACATCATGCTACACTTGATACCCAAAAGCTATAACTGTGAGTGGTTTATAATTAAGCCCAATGGGAAACCATATCAATGGGCAATTGTCTGCTCATTTACTGCATGTTTCTTTTGGAAAAAAATAAACTAGTAGTAGGCACATTTGGATCACATTTATATAGTTATATAAAATAAAGATTTGATTTTGGTCAAAAAGAACTCACATGTCTCCGACACGAAGGTAGAGCTTCTCAGAGAAGATGGTTCCCGACTCAGTTTCAGTTGAAGATGTTGTGTCGCCAGTTCTGATTAAGGGCAATCTGCCTTCATCTGTGAGTGTGGATGGTGGGATGTGCTTTTTTCAGGTCCTTCAGTGTAGATAGGTCAGTGTCTGTCCTGGGATGGGAAGACAGTGGAAGCTTCCCAGGGCAGACAAGGTTACCTATCTACAGTCACCAAGCTTGTCCTCCTCTGCTCATCCAATACAGTTGTTACTAGAAAGGACCTGCAGGCTAGGAACCACCCTACTTAGGTGTCTGGGTTGATATTGACTGTCGACCTGACCTGGGTTAGATTCACCACAGAGACAAACCTGGGGCACATCTGTGAGGAAGTTTTCTGTGGGTTAAATGGGGTAGGAACATTCACTCTAACAGTGGACAGCAGCGTCCCATGGGAGAATCCCAGACTGAATAAGAAGAAACTTAACAGCTTTCATCCTCCTTTGTGGCTGCAGGCACAGTGTTGCCTAGTGTTCCTGTAGCCATGCCGTCCCTCCTTCCTTCCTCCTCCCTCCCTCCCTCCCTTTCTCCCTCCCTCTCGCCCTCCCTCCCTTTTTTCTTTCCTCCCTCCCTCCTTTTTTCCCTCCCTTTTTTCTTTCCTCCCTCCCTCCCTCTTTTCCTCCCTCCCTTCCTCCCTTAGGTTGCACTGAGAAGTAACTGGCATCTCCGTGAGGTCTTATGTGACTACTTCTCACAATGGTTCTCATAAAGGTTAAACGAAGGTGCTAAGGAGATGGCACAGTTGGTAAATGGCTTACATGCAAGCATGAGAACCTGAGTTTGGATCCCTACTGCCCACATAAAAGCTGGGAGCAGCAGCATGTGTCGATAATTGCAATACTGAGAAGAAGGTACAGAGATGGGTGGATCCCAGAGGTTTAATGGCTACCCATTCTAGCCGCATCAGTTAAGTCAAGGATTCAGTGAAGGACTGTCTCAAAAACTAACGTGCAGTAGCCAAGCAGCCAAGCCTTTAATCCCAGGACTCAGACGCAGAGGAAGGTGGATCTCTGGGAGTTTGAGGCCATCCTGATCTACAGAGTAAGTTCCAGGACAGTCATGACTATAGAGAAGCCCTATCTCAAAAAACAAAAATAAAACTAATGTGGAAAACAGCTGAGTATTATGCCCAACACTGACCTGTGACTGCATGCACATTCTCACATTGCACACACTCACACACTATTCACACACACTACACACAGTACACACACTACACACACACACTACACACACACTACACACACTCACACAATATACACACACACTACACACACTCACACAATATACACACACACTACACACACACTATACACACACTACACTCACTCACACACTATATACACACTATACACATTCACACACTACACACACACACACATACTACACACAGTATTCACACACTATATACACACTACACACAGTACACACACTATACACACACTATATAATTCACACACTATACACACACTCACATACTACACATGCTCAGACACTATACACACACACTACACACAGTACACACACTACACACACATACTACACACAGTACTCACACACTATACACATACTACACACACTCACACACTATATACACACTACACACAGTACACACACACTCTATACACACATACTACATACTCACACACTATACACACACACTACACACACTATACACACACACTATACACACACTACACACACTATAACACACACACACACACACACACACACAATGCCATTGAGTCTTTTACCTTAGTTACATCCCTTTAGGCAAAACAAAGAGCAGGGTTGGTGTGGCAGCTCAGTGGATAAAGTCCCTGGCCAACAAGCCAGATGAACTCTGGGGATGTGAGTTCCATCCCCAGAACCCACATAATGGAGGAGAGAACCATCTCCTGCTAGTTGCCCTCTAACCACCATGTAACATAAGTAAATAAACGTTAAGTTTAAAAATGTTTTTAAAGGAAGAGAACCAGACACAACATGTGTCTGAGACCCCCTCCCCCAGAAGACGAGACTGCCCAGGGCTTTGTTCCATGAGAGCTGATGAGGGAGATCCATCTAGGCAGGATCCAGTCTCTGCAGTCCCAGAATCCTCTGCCAGATTTCCAGCTGAGATTACGTGTGCAATCACCACCCTCTGGAAACGGGGGAACATGATGTAACTGTTAAGAGTGAAATCTTAGACAAAGCAAACTGCGTTTGGAACCTGCCTTGACTAGGGCTACGACTCCAAAAACAGGAGCTGAGAACAAAGCTGTGTAACCAACCAGAGCAGAAATGTTCTCTGCGTGGACACCAGAGGCCTTACCCTGTTGCCCTGCCTCAGCTGGGAACATACTTCTGCTGCTAGCACCAAAGTCATTGTCCCCACAGCCTGCCCTTTGTAGTATCTCCCTCTCCCTCCCCTTCTTCCTCTCTGTCTCTCTCTGTCTCTCTGTCTCTGTCTCTCTGTCTCTGTCTCTCTGTCTCTCTGTCTCTCTCTCTCTCTTTCTCTCTCTCTCTCTGAGACAGGGTCTCAGTATGTACTAGCTGGTCTGGAATTAATTCCTCTTGGGCCCCTGGCTAGCCTTGAACTTGTAATCCACTTGCCTCAGCTTCCCAAATCCTGTGATTGTAAGCATATGGCAACATATGAGGTTAGGTGCATCTAACCTCAGCCACCATCTCCTCCAGAGATGGTGGTTAGTATTGGCCCCTAGGAAGCAGACCAAGACAGTGTTAGAAGTGGTAGAGAATTTTAAGGAAAATATCAGTGTGCTCAGCCCTAACACTGAACAACTGCACAGACTAAATGAAGGAAAGACAGGGCAGGAAGAGCCTGTGACCTTCATGACCTCTGAGTTGTCTGCAAAGCTGAGCATTAGAGTAGCCTTGCTCTAGGAGCCCTCTTTGCCTTTTCACTGAGTGGCACAAAGGAGACCGTGGTGAGTCTGCAGTGGGGGTCAGAGGCTGCAGGTAAATCTAAGTCCTTGTTCATGTCTTGAAGACGCATCAAGGGCACACTGTGATGCTGGCTTCACTAGATGGTGGGTGCTTAGAGCCCCCTAGTGCATGGCTATGTAAGGATACTGGAGAGTTCCCTAGTGCGTGACCGAGTGAGGCATACATAGAGAGTGTGTCAATTTACTACGGACTTAGCAAAGCTTCCGAACACAGGATATTTCAAAATACATTTCTCTTGAATCAGTATCAAAAGTGTCTTTGGTTTCTGTGTTTCTCAGTGTTTTTGTTAGGGTTTTATTGCTGTGATGAGATACCATGACCATGACAACTCTCTTTCTTGTTTGTTTGGTTTGGTTTGGTTTTCGAGACAGGGTTTCTCTGTGTAGCCCTGGCTGTCCTGAAACTTCCTCTGTAGAACTGGCTGGCCTTGAACTCACAGAGATTCACCTGCCTCTGCATCCCAGCACTGGGATTAAAGGCATGCACCACCATTGCCTGGAGACCCTGGCAACTCTCATAAAGGAACACATTTAATTGGGGCTGGCTTATAGGTTCAGATGTTTAATCCATTATCATCATGGTGTAGAGCATGGTGGCATGCCGGCAGACACGGTGCTGGAGAGGTAGCTGAGAGTTCTACATCTGGGGCTATAGGCAACAGGAAAAGACAGTGACAACGGCTCTGGATTGAGCATTTGAAACCTCAAAGCCTACCCCCAGTGACACTTCTTCCAAGGCCACACCTACTCCAACAAGGCCACGCCTCCTAATAGTGCCACTCCCTATGGGCCTGGGGGGGGGGGTTAGCATTCCATTCAGACCACTTCAGTCAGTTTTCAGTATAAATTATTTCTGATACAAATCACAGATCCAACAGAAACCTCTCAAAATGCAGCCAAACAGTTCTCAAATACTCTTTGACACCAAGACGAAGGATTTAACAAAAGAATGTTATAGCAGATGCGACATTTATTGTCAACTCTCTACTAGGAAACACCTGACGTTTCACCCAACAGAGATCCTGCAGCGTAGAAACGTGAGGACATTACTAGAGCCATTAAGACGGGTGAAGACTACGAGGCCTCCCACAGCTTCAGAGGGGTAGGTAGTGGACACTGTGCTCCAGGTGGCAGTTTCTTCCCAGTTGTTACTCAGACCTGGTGTGATGCAACTCACGAGGAGGTGTTCCCGGGACTACACAAACACAGCCAGCACACACAGTATCTATGATCACTGTAGGCTGCTGGGCACAGAGGCATGGTTTTGTCCTCATCCCTAGTGTTCATAGAGTAGACATCCCAGAAGGTAGCCTCCACCACTGCCCTGCAAAATGGAAATAAACTGTCCACGTGTTCTCAGCAATTCAAGTGGATCACAGTGTTCAGAGAAGTTAATGATTGTCCACACTTCTAAGAAGAGAAAAAAAAAAAAAAAAAACATTTCAAATGCTGGCCTGTGATCTTTCTAGTGATGAGTTATATGCTTTATTTTAGCTATCAAGATCTTACAGAAAACAGTGCTGTATATACAGTCTATACTCATAACGAAACTCTCTATGCATGCTTACTGAAAATCAACTAAAATGATTAAGACTTTACAATGCACATCTTCAGTCATAGTATTCAAGATGCTGAGACAGAAGGATCATGAGTTCAAAGCCAGCCTGGACTACATATTAAGTTCCAGACTTGCCTGGGCTATATAGTGAGATTTTACTCAAAAATAAAGAAATAAAAACTAAAAAGCAATTTTTTTCTTACTATAATTGCAAAGGACCCCAGTTCAGTCCCAGCACCCATATCCAGAGGCCCACAACCGCCTGTAACTCCAGGTTCTGGTGATCTGGCGCCCTCTCCTGAACTCTGAAGGGACCTGCACCACATATGCACATACCCATACAAAGACACACGTACACAAACATAATAAACTTTAAAACAAGTTTGTGGTTAAACTGAAGAAACGTTTAAATCTGTCAAAGATGGAAATTGCCATGGCAAGCCTTACTTTCAGGACCTGCCCAGGACCGGTTCCTGCCTGTAATGTCTGATTTCAGTGTCACACAATGAGGATGAAGACCCTTTCCCCAGCAGCCCCCACTCCCTACCCTCACCCCCAGCCTCTCATCTGCATCCCTGCTCTCCAGAGATAAACATCTCCTAGACAGTTGCTTCCATGTTTGATTCCAAATTAACCTTTTCTTGATTTTGAAATTTTTTTTGAATTACTGATTTTTTTTTTTATCATATGAGACTTTAAACCCTCACTCTTACACTAGTTGCTGCCCTTGTACACAATCACACACACCATACCATGCTTCTTCTTATTTGGTATAGTTGTTCAGTTATTTCACAAAAATGTTTTAGGACATTTTGAAATTAAAATCAATGATATGTTATTGCATGAGACATGTGTCCCTGTGATGTGGAGATGATTTACAGCTCCCACATTTGGGCCTTGACACATTTATACCAACAGTATCTGAAAAGGAATGTGGTCAAGCAGGTTTGCTGGCTTGTTTATGAGTCTGCAAATGCTATCATCTCACCATGTGGCTTTAAGCACGATTCATTCAGAATGATAAATTATTGGACTAGGAAATCCCTTATCACAATTGTTCATTGCCAGGTTTGGATAAGTATAGAAGAATGACCTCCCGTGTAATTCCAGCTCCCAGGGATCTGGCACCCTCTTCTGGACTCTGTGAGTAGCTGCACTCTCACATGCAAATAACCACACACAGATACACACACTTACATTTAAAATAGAACCTAAAGACTATATCATGATTCTACTATGGGCTGAGTGCAAAATGCATATGAAGTTTTAGTGTAAGGCATTCGAGCTCATAGTATACACAAATCTTTCAGATGCTGGGCAAAGATTGCTTATTCTTTTTGCCTGCAATTGACCCTCCATGGTTAAGTGAGCATTTTAAGGGATGTGGAACACACAGCCCTTTGAGTGCTAGCACATAGCGTGAGCCAAAGCAAAATACACAAAACAATAAATCAAAGAGCTATGCATAAGTGAGTCTTTGGGGAGTTTGAGATTGCCTCTGGGTCTGTGACATTCTAATGCAATGCCTACCACAACAGAGCCATGGAACGACAATGCAGAGGGAATCCGGAGAATAAAATGAAATCTGGCTGATTGCTCACTGAGGAAACAAAATCCAAAACAATGAAGAATACCTGCCACACCACACAGGGACAGGGGTGTTAAATGAGCAATACCTTGTGCACCATTACACCCTGTTCTAGAAAATGCAGGTCCCGGTCCCGGATGCTCTCTGTATCCATGGAGCTCTTGCGCGGCGGGGTCAGGGGCAGAACAAGAAGGGAGAAGTGATGAATAAGACAGACCAGCAGCTCCTTCTTGAGCATCAGCTCATCCTGGGGAGACTTGAACACGGTAATCTGGCAGGGAGAAGCACTCCCTGGTCAATGGGGGCTGAGAGTTCTGCAGCATCGCATCAGTGAAGGAGGTGTGCTTCCCCTGGCTGCTGGTTACTAAGGCCAGCTCCAACAAGAGCCTCATGGAACCGGAGGAACTCTAACTATCCCAATGCGTCCAGTGTCCGGGTGGAGCATCGCAGCCCAGCAAACTTCTTTGCTTTGTTCTCCGGTCTCAGGTGTATTGTCCTGGAGACGGGGAAGGAAGACAAAATGGAGTGGCAGGGCGAATCCTGGCACTTCCCTCCAGAGAGCTCTGAGATGCAAAGCAGATTCCATGGAGGCAGGAATGGATTTGCATAAGAGCCCAGGGCCTTCTGCTGGAGAAGGAGGGTGGGGAACATGGTTTCAGAGAACAGGCTGGTGGCAATGTAGTATTTTCCAAGCGACAATGACATTGAACAATACAAAGCAGATCATAACAAAAGAAAGCCTTTTATTTAATAATAAGTAGGTGACAAGGTTTTAAAAATAAAGAAGCCCAGTGACACACTGGTGTTTGTGCCCATAAATACATGCATGCAATATTAATTTAGCAGTACTAAGTCACTGATAATGATCACAGATCAAGGCTGTGATCATTAACAGAAGAGTGTAAGACTCTAGGTGAGATAATAAGATAGGCAAAGCTGGATGCAGTGGTAGACTCTTGTAATCCAGCATTTGTAATATAACACAGTATTGTGATTTAATAAGAATCAGGATAAACAATTAGGCCGAACAGAAGTTTATTAAGGGAGAAATAACTCACAACATAGGCAGATGCACGCGGCGGGTTCCAGCAGATCCTGAGCCTTCCAGCGTCCACCACCCAAAAAGGGCGGCCCGACCCTCTCCCAACCTTTTCTCTCCGCTCCCATCCGGCCCTGTCTCCGCCCCAATGGGCATGGCCTAAGCCACAGGTGCAGACAAGGTGAATATCTCGCTACAATTCCCCTTTTAGTCTAAAGAAAAGATTTGGGTTTGATACAAAGCTATATACAAAACAGTGAATAACAAGTGTGCTCTAAGAAAAGGAAAGTTGAGACCAAGACCACAAACATACCTAGTCCTAGGGTGAAGGCATAAGGGAGTTTACAATAGAGTTGTCCTAAGCTGGAAAGCTTAAGTCTAGTACCTAATATATCTAACTAGGAAGAGAGAATAATACTTAAGATAGTTTTAATCTACAACCTCATCAAGACCTGAGAAGGAAAATTACAATACTAGGGTAGACAGGAAGTGCGGATGGGCAACTTCCAACAGGTGCAGTGAGGACAGAAACAGCAAGCTACCTGGACAGTCATCCAAGATCTCACAGCAACGTTGGTACAGCCAGTTTTGGCTAAGGCCAGGAGTTTTTGACAGACCACAACAAAAGCAGGGAGGTAGAAAGGCTGTCTTACCCTGACTTGGCAAGGTTCAGCAGTCTTCTATGTTTGTCTCCTGCAATCACATAGGACCGCATGTCCAAATCAGTGGTCAAGGTTGAGGCAGTTCCTTGCCCAAGAGGCCATTAGCCGAAGCGAGGATGAACTCCAGAAGGAGCAACAACAGTGTCCAACATACTTTCGGGAAAGTGCGCGGTGCTGTCAGGAGCAACATTGTCTCATGTCAACAGAGTACTAATATAAAAACATTTAAATGCCATGTTCTGCAGGTCTATGAAGTGATTGAAGATTAAGCATATATGATTGACTAATCTCATAGGCAAAGGAAACATGGGTGAGGATAATCTGTAATACTGTAATACTGAGGAACTTGACTAACAAACCTGAATAAAACTTCCTTGAGTAAAGCAAGAATAAATACCTAAACAATATAACTATGTACACACACACACACACACACACACACACACACACACACACACACATATATCTGCACATGTAAATTCCTAAAGTAGAGGTAGAGTAAAAATGTCTAAACAAGAGGTAGAGTTCTAAAGGGCAGCAAGACAAATATCCCAAATTGTATCAAAATACAAAACGTCTTGAACACAAGCAATAGTATACATACATAGAATATGGCAAGTATAATGTGCATAAAACATCATAAATGGAAAGATTTCACACAATACAACAAATATAAGATACAATTCTTCCAGGGAGGGAATAAAATTAATTTTACATAGGTTACCACAAATAATAATATATAACAATGTAGACTGTAATACTAATGTCTCACTCTTACTAAATAATTCACAAGAAAATAGGCTAATCTACCTATATCCATTCTGAACCATACCTTTCCCAACCATACCCTATTCCTGTCTAAAAGATATAACCAAGTCTAAGTATCACCTTCCAAACCAACCCCAAGTAACTATGACCAACCCTATGAAGATGAATATTATCCTTAAATTCCAAGAGTGGGGAATGGGGCGTCGTTATCTTAAGATTACTTCCTGCTGAAATGGGACGATGATTGCTCCATGGGATCCTGTAGGGAGAAAATGTTTAGCAACCAAATTTTTCAACAGAATTGGCTGTGACATATGTAGGTATTCATAGTGTGGCAGAAAATGCTTGACTGAAGTTCTTTTTGGAACTCTGGCCAGGTTGTAATAAGAAGGTGCACCATTACAGCTAGCTAGTCATGAGTTGTCTTGAGCAAAGCAGTCCCAAACCGGTTAAAGGGTGAAGTTTGTAGTTCAGATGCATCAGGGTGAGTAGAATGGAAATGTCCAAATATTGTTTATAAATGTTTGTTTTCATTTAAATGAACTTGGTTATAAATGGCTATAACCACAAGCAATCTTTTTAAAGGTAAAAAGGGAATTATGGTATAGATATGAATACTTTGCTTTGGAATGGATTTTCTTTTATTGATACAATTTAAGGTCAATTTTGTGATATGTATATTTCTCCTCTTGTTTAGGTATTGTGTTTATATAGCTCATTTAAAAATGTAATGTATAATTTAGTACAGATTATAGAGAGTTACCTATGAGAGTCAAAACTTGGAGTTAAGTTAATTAGGATTTCTAGATATGCAGAGATGTATTTGAGATGGATAGGCATTCTTCAAACCTTTCAAAGACCTATAGAATATGGCATTTAAAATGGTTTAGGGTTTTTCTTGACAGTGAGGCACAACTGCTCCTGGTAACACCACCTACAAAAGAAAGGAAGATGGACATCGAAGAAACACATTATGGAGTTTGCTTCTAATATGGCAAGACTAGCCATTTGGGCAAGGTACTGCTCTTCTGAACTGTTTGACTTTATGTTGTAGAAACTGGACATGCAGGACCCACAAAAAGGTAACTGCTGATGCAAGATGGACATTGCTACAGGATTCCTGTTTCATGGAAGAGGCTGCCAGACAGCGAGATAGTCTACAGGACACAGAGAAAAGTTTCCTGCCTTATTGAAGAGTCTGGACACACATTATGGCCTATGGGCTGAAGATGGAACATTACAGAAGAACTTCGGGTGACTGACCAGGCAATGCATTGTCTCTGTCATTTCTAGAATTTATATATTATCCTTCTGTGGTCTTTGATGGAGTTGAAGACAGATAGTTATGGTTACAGTTTTTCTTAGTTAGGATTAAAAATAAGTTACATATAGGTCTTTGGACTCACAAAGATAGGATAGATGATATTTTCTTTAAGTTTTACAAAATGTTAGTGGACTAAATATTGTTAACTGTGATTCTTATTTGATAACTGTTGTATGGTATATTTTGCTATGTTAAGGTTAAACCCCTTCTTTTACTTTAGACAGAAAAGAGGAGATGATGGGAGATGTGATTCTGTATATATGTTTCTCATACTGTTAATAAAGCCCTGTGGCCAATAGAAAACTAGATAGGTGGGGCTAGGAGACTAGGAGGAGGAAGAGGAAGTAGTAGGTGGAGTCAAGATGTAGCCCGGGGAAGGAGCAGGAAGCCTGCCGCGCGGCTCGCCGATAAGACGACCACGTGGAAATACTTAGATAAGTAGAAATGGGTTAATAATTAAGGCAGAGCTAGCCCATAAACAATAATGGTAACTGGCCAACAGGATTGTATCGAATACAGAGTCTCTGAATGTTATTTGGGGCACACGTGGTTGCAGGACAATGGCGGCAGAACCGGCGGCAGCCGGCGGGGAGACCTGCTGTAACAACACAGGAAGACTGAAAGCTCAAAGTCAGCCTGGGCTACACAGTGAGGCTTGGTCTCAAACCAAACCAAACCAAATATGAATAACAGTAGCATAGTGGAGCCCAAGGCTAGTACTGCAGCAATCTTTTAGGCCCTTTAACTAAGACCTAAATTTTCTAAACTTTCCAATCTGGGAGTACACATATTAAAAGGATCACATCAGTTACAAATAATTATAACAAGCTTATGGGGGTTTGCTTTTGTTTGGTTTTGTTGGGGTGTCTTTCTTTCTTTGTCTTTTTCTTTTTGGTTTTTCAAGACAGGATTTCCCTGTATAACACCCTTAACTGTCCTGGATCTCACTCTATAGACCATGCTGGCCTGGAGATCAGCCTACATCTTTCTCCCGAGTGCTGGGAGGTGTGCACCACCACCACCCAGCCAAGCTTGCATTTTAAATCACTGGTATGATCTCTCTTGGTCTCAACCTTCCCAATGCTTCAACCCTTTAATACAGTTCCTCATGTTGTGGTAGCCCCCAACCATAAAATTATTTTCATTGCTACTTCATAACATGTATTTTTGCCACTGTTATGAATCATAATACAGTATCTGTGTTTTCGATGGCCCTAGGTAAGTCCTGTGAAAGGGTCGTTTGACACTAACCCCCATGGGTCCTGACCCACGGGTCGAGAATCACTGGTTTAGAACCACTTATATATGACCACAGATAAGGTCCACAGTGTTAGCTTTAATGGCAGCTTAGAAACTTGCTAGTTGTTTCACGCATCAGATGTTCCAGGCTTCTTGATGTACCCAAGGTCAAACCATTACAAGAGCAAAACTAAGCCAGAATCTTATTTTCTAGTTCATTGTTTCTAATGTACTTTTGGAAGGAAAGCCCTAACTCTGAGTTGTCTATTTTTCACACAGAAAGTAAGAACAGGGTCCAGTTGTTCCCAAATCCTGGCACTTCTGGGGAAACAGGAATTTCAGTGAGACGTATCTCCTGTGGTAAAACACTTTTCTGGGGGCCCCAGCAATATGTTCACATGGCCACGTATTTACATGGAGTTTTGAAAACTAAGATATTTTAACCACAATTGGTTAAAATCAACTTCCCTTCACATTCTTTTGTGTCAAGGTCATTGGAGTAATTGCAGATGGCTTTTGGATTCTGAGAAGAAAAAAATAATGATTGGAGAATGCTTTAGTTGTAATTTGGGTATTTGGGGGGGAGGTTAGAAGCTATAAATATTATTTCTCGTTTTACTCAAGAGCTTGGATTTTTATGACAAAAGAAAAAAGCCAGTGGGTTATGAAGCAAAATGATTACTACGAAGACTGAAGGCAAGAGTGATTAGTCAGGAGAAATTAGTCTGACATTAAGAAGCAAGTTACAAATGAAAAGTTTCAGATCATCCCAAAGGCAATAATTAACCAAGAAGAAAATACATTTCAAGTAGAGGGTAACACGTACATTTTTGAGTTGGATAATCCCATTAATGTAGAAGCATAAATCATCAGAAGAACACTGAGGGTATTTAGATTTCACACTAATTTTACATGGCTCTCTGGATAAAGACCCTTGCCTGTGAACCCGACATCCCAGAGTCCACAGGGTGGAAGGACTGACTCCCACCAACCAACCTCTCACCTCTGCGGACACACCACTGCACGAGAACACCAGGGAACATCCTGGAGTCTGGAATCGTACATGGATGATAGCCACATCCTCAAATTTGACCACAAACAAGTGTTGATGAACCAGGACAGAAGAAAATCTAAATTGACTGACTTCCAATTCTTGCAATTAAAAATGTTGTCATATCTTTTTTTTTTTTAAAAAAAGATTTATTTTATTTTTAAATATGTGATTATGTGTGGACATGTACAAGTGTAAGTGCAAATGCCTGAAGGATCCAGCAGAGGGCGTCATCAAATCTCATGGAGCTGGAGTTAGTCATTCAGGTTCAGTGCCTTAACCACTGAGCCATCTCTCCAGCCTGCATATTACCTTTTAAATGAAGAGACAAAGAGCTTTTAATATAGAGGAAAGACTGTTAGAAGAGGTGTGTGAGGCAGTTAATCTGTTTAAAATGGTCTTTCCGCACTGTGAGCTACTTGTGATAGTTACCAGTCTGGAAATGTATAACTTACCTTTTCTTATCCTAAAATAGTTTTTTCTCCACACCTGATTTTGTATTTGTAATTGTGTGTGCATGTGTGTGTGCCTGTGTGTGAGAGAGAGTGTATTTAACATTAAAAAGCATCCTGAGAACTGAATACGTCACAAGTTACACAAAGGCTGAGGCTAAGACCCCCACCCCACCCCCCCTCCCACCCATCCCCAGAGTATTGGTCGATGGCTGTGTAGCTCCTAAATAGGAAGAGATCGCTGTGGTCACCAAGAAGGACCTAAGCTGTACTGCATCTGGCCAGCAGGTGGCAGTGTGGTACAGCAATTCCAAAGCAAGCATGTGTAGTAGAAACCATCAAGATTTATTTATCTACCTATTTACTTTTGAGATAAGGTTTGAGATAAGCTCTGGTTGTTCTGGAATTCACTATGCAGACCAGGTTGGTCTTGAACTCACAAAGACCCTCCTGCCTCTGCCTCCCAAGTGATAGGATTAAAGGCGTACACCACTATGCCCGGTAAAAAGTTATTTTTTAATAGTGCCTTGAAGTGGCTGTTTCATTTTTGGCTTTGGATATGATTAGGAAAGATAAGAACTGCGCCTGTAACTCCCTGTAAGTTAGGAGGCCATGTTCACGAAGCAGCATGCCAGCCTTCACCCGTGCTGTAACCGGCTGCTTTTCCCAGTGTGTAGACTTTGCTTTGTAGTTTTATGGCATTGAGTGGTTTGGGTTTTTTTTTTTTTTTTTTTTTTTTTTTTTTTCTTTTTTAATGAATCTTCTATTGCTCTTCAAAAGAGGTCGCTGTACTTGCATCTAAGGACAGCTTCTTCTAATCTTCAGAAGCAAATTCTCATTTGCAGGTTCTGTCCCATACAAAACTAAAAGCATGTCCTAGGATGGACCGCCAAAGCCACTACAAGGGACATGAGCAAAGCTCACCCCCAGGCAACAGCCCAGGCCTTTCTCAACAGGAAAGGCCAAAAGTCTAGAAAGAACGAAGTATCAATAGTTAGAGTCACGGGCCCACGGGGCCGGTTTGGTGCCAGACAGTGTTCCATGATCCATGCATTTGTATTGACTTGAATAATGCTCACCCGTGATGCCATGGAGTGATGCTATTTTCCTACATGTGTGACGATGAGGAAGCTGGGTCACAGCAACTATGCAAATTACTGGTGTTGTTTAGACACTAAATGGTCAGAGTGGTAAAAAGCCTGGTCCCTTCCCATGGCACTGTTGGGAGATGGGAAACTGGGTTCTGATGGGAGGAAATTGGGTCACTGAGGTGTGCTGTGAGAGGGCGTGGTAAGGTGCTCCCTCCCTCCATCCCCGCTCCTGGCAATGAGGTGAGTAGCTGTGCTCTGCCACCCACTTCCCTCTGCTCCCATCTTTACTCTCTGCTGCCACACTATGCTCCCTTACCAGAAACTCAGAAGCAACATCTGGGGTTGGTGACATCAGTCAGGAAAACGCTTGCCGTGTACGAGTGAGGACCCGACTTCAATCCCCAGAACCCAAGTTTAGCACTCAAGTTTAAAAAGAAAGCTGGGCATTGAATAGTTTATTTATAATAATGTAATATATAATAATCAATATAGTATTAAACACTGATAATCCCAGGAATGGGAAGCCGGAGACAGGAAGATCCTGAGGCTTGCCCAGTCTAGTCGAATCGTTGACTGAAAACCCATCCCCAAAAATAAGGTGGAAAGTAATAAGGAAGACACCACACACACACAGACACACACACACACACACACACACACACACCAGACCTAACCAATCAATCATGGACTGAAACAAACACAATAAACCTGGGAGCCAAAACAGGCCTTTTTATCTATGTAAGCTGGTTATTTTAGATGTCTGTCACAGGGCTGGAAACCTGAATTCACAGTATCAGTGACATAGTCGAGTTCAGCAGCCTGTCTGTCACCTAGCTGCCTTCTGCTACAAGCCCAGTTTGCCTGGCTCCTTTCCTGAGAACATCACTCTAAAATAGTTAGTAGGCTGTCACCTCTCCCCACCAAGAAAAGCTTTGCCACAGTCTTTAAACAATGGGGGAAGATAGGACTGTTGGCACGCCCCCCCAACTGAGAATACCATGCTACCCCAGAAAAGAGAAAGAGCTCTGCTTCCCTGTTGTAGAGATATCAGGACAGCAGCCAGTACTGAGTCTCTGCGCCTCTTCTTGCCCACTGGTACTCCTGAGTTGACCTCTGCTGGTCAAGCTCTCTGAGAACAGATAGTACATTCATTCCCCACCCACTAATCTCCCATCCCTAGGCCTCACTGCAGCTTCAGCCATGAGATCCTAGGAAGCCTGTCTCAGGGAGGCCTCCAGGAACCACTCTTCAGCCACCTCCTCCCATCAGCCACCTCCTCCCACTATCCACCTCTTCTCACCATCCATCTCCTCCCATCAGCCACCTCTTCTCACCATCCACCTCTTCCCATCAGCCACCTCCTCCCATCAGCCACCTCCTCCCTTCAGCCTCCTCTTTGCACCATCCATCTCCTCCCATCAGCCACCTTCTCCCTTCAGCCACCTCCTCCCATCAGCCACCTCTTTCCACCTTCCATCTCCTCCCATCAGCCACCTCCTCCCTTCAGCCTCCTCTTTGCACCATCCATCTCCTCCCATCAGCCACCTTCTCCCTTCAGCCACCTCCTCCCATCAGCCACCTCTTTCCACCTTCCATCTCCTCCCATCAGCCACCTCTTCTCACCATCCACCTCTTCCCATCAGCCACCTCTTCTCACCATCCATCTCTTCCCATCAGCCACCTCTTCCCATCAGCCACCTAGTCCCATCAGCCACCTCCTCCCATCAGCCACCTTCTCAGCCACCTCTTCCCATCAGCCACCTCATCCCATCAGCCACCTCTTCCCCCTTCCCTCTACTTCCTGCGCTTCTCCCTCCCAATAACTCTTCTTCAGATTCCCCTTCTTCTGTCTCTCTCCTCCCCCTCCTCCTCTGTTCACTTCTCTTTCTGGCTTCAGCTGTCCCTCAGAGCCGGGAAATCCTGCCCTGTGTTGTTGTCCTGTTCTTTGCTGGGTTCATCTTCCCTGCACTTCATGCATCCATCTCCCTTCGATGTCTTCCCTCGCTGAGTCTACAGTCCCTCCTAATCACTACCCACATTCCCTTTTTGGTTTGTCCATTATGGTGATGGCAGTGCCATGCACCAAAGCTCCATGGACACCATACCATCAGCAAAGGGAGGGGACATTTCTTCCACTCTTCCCGACCCATTAGCCTGTATTCATTGACAGTCTCCTGACTCAACCTCACATTCCACCTTTTCCTCTCTCCAGCCTTTCACCCCCACTACCCCACCTGCCCAGATTCCTCCCCACCACATTTTTCTCCCTAAAACACAGAGCTGTCTTTCCCTGACTCTAAGATCTTACGTGGCTTCTCTGGGTGTATGCCATGCTCAGGCAATGATGCCATTTAAGGACTGCAGAGCCCTTATTGCTCCTAAGTTCCACTCTGTTCCTTCACTAGGACTCTAAATACTTTAGCTACACACAGGAACTTTTGTCACAGCTTGACAGTGGAGAGACCCTAAGCCTATTAGTGTCTGTGGGTCTGTAGTCTACTCTGTTAACTATTTCCTCCCCTGTGCCTTGCTTCCTTGACCTGTGAAATGGCCACAACATCCTTTTCTGAAGGAAGATTAGTCTCCAAACAAATACTTACGGAGCATCTGCTCATGCATGGAGCCTTGCTGCCAGGACTCAATACATATGAGTTCCTTCTGTGTTGATTTCTCCACACCTACGTCCCCTCACCTTTTAAAAGCAGCCCCTTCTACCTCAGCAGAGAAACACATCCCTAAGAAACAATACTTCAAAGGAGGTTAGAAAGCTACTGGTGATATTATGAAAACCTCCCCACCCCTCCAAGCCAGGCTCAGCACTTGTACTACTCAGTACTCAGTACTCAGTACTCAGAATCAGAATTCCTGCTACTGGATCTGTTTCCTCCTGTGGAGTGGACCATTGTAGACATAGTAGTTGGGGGGGCTGAAGCAGGGGGATTATGAGTTTCATGTTAGCCTGGGTTACACAGAGAGATTCTATCAAAGGAAGGGAGAGAGAAAAGGGTGCCGGTATGTTATTTATCTTAGCATCTTAGGCATCTCATTACATGCATAAATACATTGAAGAGAAAAACAAGTGTGTTTATTGATGTTTAATAAGGATCAGGAGAAACAAATAGGCTGAATAGATGTTTATTCAGGGAGAAATAACTTACAACATAGACAGATGAACACCAGCAGGTTCCTGGTTCCAAGGATGCTTCCAGATGTACTTCTGTCCCTGAGCTGCAAGCAAGAGAGCTCTACGAGCCCCTTCCTCAGACTTTGTTCCCCCAGGTAATGTCCGGCTCTCTTTCCACCCCCAATGGGTATGGTCTATGTCACAGGTGCGGACAAGGTGAATATCTCACTACAATTCCCCTTTTAGTCTAAAGAAAAGATTTGGGCTAGATACAAAAACTATATACAAAACACTGAATAACAAGTGTGCTCTAAGAAAAGGAAAATCGAGAACAAAATGGCCTACATATCTAGTCCTAGGGTGAAGTTGAAATGGGGTTTACAATAGAGTTGTCCTAAGCTGAAAAGCTTAAGTCTAGTACCTAACTAGGAAGAGAGAATAATAGTTGTGATAATTTAATCTTCAACCTCATCAAAGACCTGAGAAGGAAGATAACAATACTAGGGTAGGCAGGAAGTGCGGATAAGGCAACTTCCAAATGGTGCAGCAAGGACGAAACAGCATGCTACCTGGACAGTCACCCAAGGTCTCACAGCAAAGTTGGTACAGCCAGTTTTGGCTAAGGCTAGAGTACCTGACAGACCACAACAAAGCAGGGAGGTAAAAAAGGCTGTCTTACCCTGACTTGGCAAGGTTCAACAGTCTTCTATGTTTGTCTCCTGCAAGCACATAGGACCGCACTTCCAAAACAGTGGTCAAGGCGGGGGCAGTTATTTGTCCAAGAGGCCATAGTTGAAGCAATAATGGATTCCAGAAAGAGCCACAACAATATTTTTCAGGAAGGTGTATGGTGCTGTCAGGAGCAATAGTGTCTCATGTCAACGGAGTACTAATATTAAAACATTTAAATGTCATGTTCTGCAGGTCTAAGTGTTTGAAGATTGAGCATCTATGTCTGACTAATCTCATAGGTATAGGAAACATGGGTGAAGATAATCTGTAATACTCAGGAACCTAGCTATAACACTGATTGAAACTTTCCTGAGTAAAGCAGGGACAAATACCTAAGCAATACCAAGACTCCCTGACTCTCAGCATGATCACTGGAAATTAAGTGTTAATGTGCTTTGTGTTAGAATGTCCTGAGCATTTTCACATTGTGTTGAATAATTGCTTCCTTTGATGCAATAAAACCTTTTTAACTCAGTTCTCTTCTAGAGAAGAGAGATTTGAAACCCAATCTTAGATTTTGTAATATTTGTAAGGAGACTAGTTGAAGTAGCTGGCTAGCAAGCCGCCCTTGTCTATGCTTGCTCATTATTTTAGCAAAGTTTTAAACCAAGGTAACTAACCATGCTAATTTCTGCTGATGCTACATTCATTTCCACTACTATCCTCTTCTATTTGTCTCCCTCCACTACAGTACAAATGTGCAAAAGTCTGAAAGTATGCCTGACCCACTGATGTGTTATCAAAGACTAAAGCAACATCTAACACTTGTTGACTCAGTTCAAGAGATGGCTCCGTGGTTAAGAGCAGTGACTGTTCTTCCACAGGACCTCAGTCTGATTCCCAACATCCACATGGTGTCTTACAACCATCTGTAATTCTAGTTCCAGGGAAACTGATGCCCTCTTCTGGCCTCCAAGGGCATGAGGTACACACATAGTACATGCAGGCAAAACACCCATACATGAAATAAAATAATTAATAAGTGCTTATTGACTAAATTCCAAACAAATTAATGTATGCTGTCTTTTAATGTTTGGTAGACTATAAGTCATGGAAACACTGTGCTTAACAGGATGCTTAAGAAATTAATGGAATTGGGGCTGGAGAGATGGCTCAGCAGTTAAAGGCTCACAACCAAAAATATAAGCAATTAATGGAATTGTAATTTATGGTTCAGTATTTACTCATAGCTCCATTTGCATAGCCCACCAGTGACTCAAGTCCTCACATCTTGTGTCTGTTTGAGCTCTTGAGCCCCACTCCACACTTCTGAAGCCTGTTGGACCCAGGTTCCACCTTCTCCTTCATTGCATGAAGACACTGCCTCCTCTTACTGTGAAAATGAAGCAACCTGACAGGACCTTCTCAACTTCCCTTTCCTGTTTTCGAGGTCACCATACTCAAAGATGCTGCCCCATCCTTCACATGGTTGCATGTCTGCACTTTGTTCTAGAATTCTTTTCTCAGGCATTGTGCCTGAGTCCTAGCACATACACCATTTCCTTTTTTTTTTTTTTTTTTTTCATGAAACCTTCTTGGCTCTGTCCTTCACAGAACCTCCCAAGACAGCTTAGGTGCACTCTTTTTAGGGGACCCTAGTGAAAACCAGACAGACCCTGTGCAAAACATCAAGGGTGGGGTTAACTGAATGTGTGTTTGCTGTCTTGAAGGAATCTCACCCTGTACACACAGTTGGAAAGAAATAGAACTCAAGCATGTCACCATTCCACCTTAGAACATGAACTGCTGAAGCATCTATGCTTGCCCACGTGTATGTCCCACAGGCCGACCGACTTACAGTTCTGTGGCTATGTAAAAGTATGTTTCAGAATCACTTCAGAACACTGTGGTTTTCTGATCTCTCTCTCTGTCTCTCTCTCTGTCTCTGTCTCTCTGTCTCTGTCTCTCTGTCTGTCTGTCTCTCTCTCTCTCTCTCTCTCTCTCTCTCTCTCTCTCTCTCTCACACACACACACACACACACACACACTCAATTACTTGCCCTTGCCCTTCAAATAGCATTACCCCAAGGAAACCTTCCACCTTCATTCCCAGAACAAGGTCAGTTTCCCTGTGACCAGTCAGCAGATGCAGACAAGTAAGCTGTGTGCTAAAAAAAGAGATGGCTTCTTCTTGCTTCTTCTCCTTCTTCTTCTTCTTCTTCTTTTTTTTTTTAATTAGCCAGGAAGGAGGAGGGAGGAGAAGGTGAAGAATGAGAGAGTAAGGCATCCTGGGATCTGGAGACGAGGCGGGGTGGGCTAGAGATGGGTTCCCCAAAGAATCAATTGTTACCATACCTGTCACAACCATAACAAAAATCTTGGGGATTTTTGTTTTTGTTTTTGATTGTTGTTATTGTTTTTGGTTTGTTGTTGTTTTGTTCTTTTTTGTTTTGTTTTGAGACAGGGTTTCTCTTGTTGTTGTTTTGTTCTTTTTTGTTTTGCTTTGAGATAGGGTTTCTCTATATTGCTTTGGAGCCTGTCCTGGAACTCGCTCTGCATACTAGGCTGGCCTTGAACTCACAGAGATCTGCCTGCCTCTGCCTCCCGAGTGTTGGGATTAAAGGTGTGGACCACCAACACCCAGCTCAGTGTTGGTTTTGAATGAAAAGAATGAACGGTTGTTTTCAAACTACTCTCTGAGTCCATGGGTTGCAGAGCGGGCCCACTTGGAAACATCTCTCTAAGTGAAGGAATCCAGTCACCATCACCTTTTACTTTGAAATTCTGTTCACAGTCAAAGAAATGCCAGAGCAAGCAATGCCAGAGAGGAAAAAGTAGACTTGGATAGCCATGGGAAATGGGTCACTGTTACATTGCCATGTGGATGTGCATGCATACACACGTGCACACTCACGCACGCACACACTCAGAGGAACACAGGGAGATCAAGGCTAGCCTGGACTGCTTAGTGAATCTGAGGTCAGTCTGGGCGACAGAAAGAGACCTTGTCTCAAAAAAAACCAAACAAAGAAAAGACAGAGGTGTACACTTAAGGTGAATTTTATACTGTGTAAATCACATCTCAATAGAGCTGTGTTTCTTTTGTGTTACTGTTCTGAGTTGGTACAAAGTCATAGGATCTTTGTAAAACGAAGAATCCTTTGTATAGGATACTTATTTCTCAAGGAATTCACAACTGATGAGATAACGAGTAATCTATTTATATATGAAATGCTAAGGAATATGCAAATTACCCCATGAGGAAGATGACAAAAGGCACCAAGAAAAAATCCCCATTTGTGAGGAGGAAAATACCCCTAATATACTTATTATCATACAAAAATACTAAGTGCAAATTAAAGTCCAGTGTAAGAAGTGATTAAATTATAGTACATCCCTCCCTGTGGACAGAAGTGTTAGTGACAATCCAGGATAACATGGGGAAATGTTCATGAAACCCTCATAAATGGTACAAGAAGATAGGAAAATGCCTAGTATGATCCCACTGTCATCAAGTGTATCTTTGTGTAAGTTCAGAAAAGACTAAAGGCAAATGCTGAGAGTATTAAAACAGGTAGGGAACACGCCACACTGAGCAGACATTTAGGTATGAATTTCTTGTGCCTTGGAGTGTTTGTATTTACGTTTTGAACAGAAAGGGCATGCCTATCATAAAGAATAATTTAAGGACACTTGGCAGCTAAGAACTATGTGGGTAGGGTGCTTACCTAGCATCAATCAAGCCCTAGTTTCCATCCCCAGCAATGAATATACTGGCATGGTCACACATGCCTGAAACACAGAACTCAGGAAGTGGGTGCAAGAGAACAGAAGTTAAAGATGAGGCAGGGACTGTGGTTCAGTGGTAGAGCCTTTGCCTAGCATACACCAAGCCCTGGGTTCAATCCTCCATCCTGAAAAAAAAGTCAAGCTCATCCTTGGCTACATAGAGAGTGAGAAGGCAGACTGGATTATACTAGACCCTTTCTCAAAATTAATATAAATAAAAGGGACACATCAGTATATAGTCAAATAAGATACTCTTGTTCCCATAAGGGTCCCGTAGTCTTTGGTTCTCCTGCCTTAGATGCAATCAGGCATGAGCTTGGGAAGTCAGCAAAAGCACACCAGGGCAGAAGACCTCCAGCATCCAGGGACTTAGATGGATTCCTGGTGAGCAACTGTCACAGGACAGAAGGATGGTGCTTTTAGCTGCCTCTCCTCCCAAACAGTTCACCCAAGAGGATCACAGAACATGTCTTTCCAAAGCACGAGGTCCATGCTGGTATGCTGGGGCTCCTTTGATCTTGGAAGGTTTTTTCCACTTTTCTCTCTAATCCTAAACTCTCTTTAGCTGTAGCTTTTCATGCACCACTGAAGATAAAAGGCTGACAATGCCAGCTTTGAGTGAACTGGACATGGAAAATTTTGTCCCAATCAGAGCAAGGCTGGTTGTGATTTGCTACTGACCAGGCTGACTTTGGGATCCATGCTTCTCCACCTGCTGAGATTTTCCCTCTAAATCAACTTTCTTCTTCTTAAATATATTTTAAGAGGGAATTTTCCCCCCAGTAGTTTTGTTTGCTTTTGTGGTTATATTGTTTGTGATGCTGGAAATGGAAATCATTCTCAATGCCCAGGGCCTTGTGCATGCCAGAAAAGCACTCTCCTACTGGTCCACAACCCAATCACAAGGTGTGTGTGTGTGTGTGTGTGTGTGTGTGTGTGTGTGTGTGTGTGTGTTTTAGATTTGAATATGACATTTAAAAATATGTCCATGTTCCTCCAGGCTATTCGAAACACTCAGCAACACAGAGAAAGTGGGGTAGCCTAAGTGACAAGTGTATCCACGGACTCAGTCCCCAAGCACCAAGTGCACACGGCCCACCTGGCTCACCCTGTGTTTTCTCTGGTGCACTCGCCATTTTCCAGGAGCCTCTGTAATCCACACTTCTGATTGCTAAATTAATCTCCCCAAAATATAAATCTGGTGTTACTCCCCTGGTAAATGTTTTATTCACTGCTTACTACCCCAGATCTGTTCAGAGAAAGATGTCTAAACTCCTTTAATTTGGCAATGAAACTCTCGTGACATGACTACACAACCTGCCTAGCACTGTTGATTTGCTGAGCATCTATTACATGTTTTTCACAGCTCGGTCATTTTTGCCTGGAACACATCTTAACCCCTGGAGCTAGCTGGATTCCTTCCTGGCCTAGTGTGCACACTCTTCTCTTCCTCCCCACTACAGCACAGCTCCTATCCAGCCATCTCCATCTGCCAGGATGCTACACGTGCTTCAGTGCTAATGGCTTGTCTCCCACAAAGCCACCCCACATCCGTTTGGACCAGACAACGTCTCTCCATCTTAGGCCCTCTTGTAGCCTTTCAATACCTAACTGTATCAGAAGATAAAATATTATATTCATGCCTGTCTTTGAACCTTTACAAAATGAGTGTGTTCCTGAAAGTGAGCTTGCCTGACCAGAGTCCCCAACCCTATCCAATGTCTAGCTCAATTCCTCGTGTCATTTAATGATTCTTGAACTCAGTATATAAACTGTATCCTAGCAACAGCCAACCGTTCTTCAACAGCTCATGCTTTAAAAACACAAGCTAGCTCCAGGAACATGCATGCGCTAGACTGTCGCTCTTCTGGGGGTACATGTCTGAGGGAGTTTCCCAAGTGGTCCCACCTCCATGTCCCTCCCCAGTTTTCTATTCCATCCAATCATGTAAGGGAGCTGAGCGTGTATCCAAAGACAGGGGAAGGAAAGCAGAGGAAATTAAAATATGCATAAACCTTATCTGTACCAACAAGTTACAACCGTGTAAAAGATGCCAAGAGGGTGAGCCGCACGTGAGTTAATACAGTTCTGATGAACACAAGGGAAGCATTTCCAGATGCCGCCAGGAGGTGGCAACATCGTTCTGACCGTGTGAGGTGGCAGAGGCCTTGAAGTGCTTTTCTTGGTCTTTAGCCCTGTTCAACTTCTACTCTTTGCATTTACTTCTCAACTTAAAGCTGTAAGACTCTACCAGGAGAGACAGTTCATTGGTTAAGAGCACTTGCTGCTCTTCCAGAGGACCAACTTTTTTTTGCCAGCACCCACTTCAGGTGGCTCACAAACACATGTAACTCTAGCTCTGTGGAATCTCACACCCTCTTCTGGTCTCTGAGGGAACCCACATGTATGTGCACGATCACACACACACACACATGAATAAAGACAATCAAAATTAATCTTTAAAGAACAACACTATATAACTCAGCTCTAATTGGGCCTCAATAAAGTGACATCACGTTCCCTCAGAGCTTCCTATGCCCCACCCCCCATGGGGGAAACATCCCAGAACTCGTAGGCAGAACAAGGAACACTTGATCTCCCCCTCCTTGTCCCCTCCCTTCTCTCTTGCCCTCCCTCCTTCCATTTGCTTTCTGGAGAAAAGATTTCATTATGTACCTCTGGCTAGCTTGAATTCACTCACTAAGTAACCCAAGTTATCCTCAAACTTGCAATCTCCTGCCTCAGCCTTCTAGTGCTGAAATTACAGTCTTGCAGCACCATGCTCATCAATATCCTTATCCTTTCTTCTTCTTTTTTTTTTTTTTTCCCCGAGACAGGGTTTCTCTGTATCGCTTTGGAGCCTGTCCTGGAACTTGTTCTGTAGATCAGGCTAGCTTTGAACTTACAGAGATCCAACTGCCTCTGCCTCCTGAGTGCTGGGACTAAAGGTGTGCACCACCAATGCACAGCCCCTATCCTTATTACATGACAAACTCTTGAAAGAGAATTCCTGAGTGGCCAGCCACTGAGTCTCATTTTCCATTAGGGCTCTGTGGCTCTGATGCCTCCTCTCTCGACAGCTCTTTAAGCTTGTTCCTCTGGTGAGGATGTGGCTTATGCAGACAGGAATTCTTTCCTTGCTCCTTCACACAGGTGAAACAGAATAGGATTCCCTAAAAGAATATGAAACACCAAAGGGCACACAGTGGATGGAAGATGAAACAGGTAAACTATTTCGTTCAGCTTTCCTTCAACCCTGGCCCTTCTAGGAAGCATGTCTCCGTCACACTGAGGAGGTGCTGTGAGAAGCACTGAATGGAGAACCCAGTTCCCTCTGCTGCAGCTCCTCCGGTTCAGACTCTGCTAGCCTTCCTACCTTTCCTGCAGCAAGAACTGTCTAGTGCAAATCATCAAGAAGTGATGGGGTCCGAATCCCTGGCCAGCTTGTTTGGTTTCCCACTTCCACGTCCCAGTCCTAGCTTATTCTAATTGCTGTCTGAGGTCTCGGTGCCCTGGTTCTGAAGGGTTGGGTGGGATCTCCTCTGTCTTGGTCCTTAATCTGTGCCCACATGGAGTATGATGTGTGAAGACCTCCTTCCCTCAGTCCTTAGTTCTCTTCATATCTGTGATAGAGTCCAAGAGCTAGGAAGGCTGCCAACATGTTAGCCACTTACCTTTCCCCACATGATGCTGAAACAGAGGTATTTTTCCCGGTTGATGACACATGTCACTGTCCCATGTGGGACCTACTCCTCAAAACTCATCTGCACAAAACACAGTGCTCACCTCAATGGGGAATCAAACATAGTTTATTCTGCATCCAAATATGAACATCTGCAGCCCAGGGACACAAATTCAGGTTGCCCCAAATAACACATTCCAATGTGGGAAGTGTATAATGAAACTTTTATAGCTACAGAAAAAAAGGGCAGCACAAATCAAAGTGCTTCCCAAATGCATTTGGGGAGTCATCAGGTAGGTGATTATGGTACAACGAAGTGAGGAAATGCTATGGTCGTTTCATGCTCTGATGACAATTTTTCTTTTTCAGTTGTTGGCAGTTAGTGACCTGTTAGTACATTTTGAGAGTTTTCACCTAATGATGACCAGGATTCTAAGTTCAACACAGAGGTGGGCAATAGAATCAAATCTAAGGATAGCCCAAGACAATTTGGCTTTGGGTCTGCATTGTTTTGACTGCCTATAGTCACCGAATTCTAATCAATCAGCCTTGCAGAATCTTTAACGTAAATATGGTGTTTTTGTTTCTGGGAACTTTGGTTCACACATGTATTTGTGGCTCTATCTTTATATCCAACAGCACAAATATACCTCATACAAAACTGTCTCTATAACATCCACAGAACACACACTGCACAAGAAAGTAATCAGGTGCAGGGGTACCTGCAGCAATAGTTCCAGTAGCTGAGAAGCAGAGACCCAAGGATTGTCACCAGTAGGAAGAGTAAATAAATATTTCTGCAAGTGGTGGGGGTAGGCCTGGCCCTGTGCAGGAGATACCGCTTGGAGCAAAGGTAGAGAGGACACACACACACACACACACACACACACACACACACACACACACACACGCATGCACGCACGCACACACACACACATAATTACAAAATAGCCATCACAGTGAACTATAATTACTGACTTCTGGAAATACTTCTAAATATTGAGGAAAAAAAAGGATCAACAATGTCAGAAAATGCTCCCCAAGTCATGGTGCCTTGGGTTGTAGAGGCGAGATTCAAATCCAAATCTGGTTTCCCCTCTAGCGTTCAGACATCATTGTATCTTCTTCCCCATCTGGTTAATACAAATTTCTACATTCCTTCAAGGGCAAGGACAGGAAGGAAAGTGAGAGGAGGACAAAGCACTGACTCATGCTTCCCCGTGCTTCTCCAGCAAATGTATCCATTCATTTGCATGGGTACAAACCTACTTTAGAGATTGTATCTGCAGGGAGCAGTGGGAGGCCTCCTCCTACGTGGGCTCACATCTGCTATCCCGCTGCCAGCAAAGGGCTGTAGTGCAAGGCTGGGAGATCAGAAGATAAAGATGTACATGTCCCTAAATTGTGACCAGACTGAGACAACAGAAGGCACTCAAGTATCAGACAAGAGGAGGAAATGAAGGGATACAGAACCCAATCTGCCACCAAATATATGTTACAAGCAACCCAGAAGAGATGCCAAAAAAAGTTCTTTACAAATGTTACAAAAGTGGGATGGGAAGGTGGCTGCAGGTGAAGTACTTGCTGTACAAGCATAAAGAACTGAGTTAGAGCCCCAAATCCATGTAAAAAAGTAGGAGATAGGCTTGTAATCCCAGTGCTCGGGAGACAGAACAGGCGGCTCCCATGGGTTCATTGGCCAGCCAGAATTGGCACATTCTAGCAAGGTTCAGGGGAAGAGCGGGTTTCAAAAAGTAAAGCAGAAAGCTAAGGAGATGGCTCAGAGGATTAAGGCCGTTTGCCACTAAGACTGATGATCTGAGTCCTATCCCCAGGACTCACATGGTGTGAGAGCACCAATTCTGACCTCCAAACTTGGGATCCATGACGTGTGTATACGTATACACACACACACACACACACATACACACACACACACACACACACACACACACACACACACACACACACACACACAGCTGCAAGAATAGTCAACAATTCATCCATGGTAGTCACATGAAATCCACAAGTCTGGGCCCTATTGTAAATCCTGATGACGATGTGGTTATGAGGGCTTAACCCTGCCCTGTGGAGCTGCAAGGCATTATGGGATGGCTCCCTGTGGTGGATAAGCTCCTCTAACTCTGAGAGATTCAAAGTGAATAGAGATGAAGGAGCAGGCAAAGGTCAAGGGCTAATAGCTTTCCCTCCATGTCAGGGACCATCTACTCAGGGTTTAGTAGGCAGGGCAGAGAAGACGGCAGATTAGAAAATCCGATAGATGAGTCTTGTCACTTGAGTTTGAAAGGTGCCATTGCCATCTGACCTGTGATTTTTAGTTGCAAAGCATAAGAAACATTGAACACGAATTTAACCAGTGTTAAAACACTTTTGAGAACACAGAGGGAGCTGCATATGTAAACTTGGCTCCTGTTCAAGCACTAGCCAAGCTCAGGAAGGCTTCATTTGCTAGGTCATAAATACGATTGTCAAACATTAGAAGCACTTAAGAAATTAAGTATATTTTATGTCTAAGTGAAGTTGGAAACGTTTAAGGGACCTTAATTAAATTTGTGAGGAGGACCAATGTTCAAGGGAATTTAGTCTGTTCAAATAGGCTTACTTTGACATGTATCTAAAGACAATAAAAGTGAAGGCCCCTTATTCCATCAGCTTTATATAAAAAAAAAAACTAACAAGATTTCTAAATTTAGCATTACAACCTGAAAACTCAGTTTTTGTACTTAAAAATTAAATATTCATAACTTTAAATACAACAAAACCCTCTATAAGTAGGTATTTACAAATAGGTATGCTCCTCTTCAAACATTAAAACGTCCTGGCAGCAGGTCACATGACCAGGAATGCCCTCCAGAATGTGTGTATGGCAGATGTCAATGCTGAATGTCTTCCTCGATCTCTCTTCCCCTTAGTTTTGTTTAGGATTTTATGTATATGTGTATATGGGTGCTTTGCCTGTGTCTTAATTGCTTTTCTAACACTGTAATAGACACCATGACCAAGGCAAGTTATAAAAGAAAGCCTTTAATTGAGGGCTCTTGGCTGCAAAGGGTTAGTGTTTGTGACCATCATGGCAGGGAGCATGGCAGCAGGGAGGCAGGCATGGCACTTGGAGCAATGCCTGAGAGCTTGTATCTTAAGATGTATGCAGAAAAAGCTAACTGGAATGGCATGGGCTTTTACAACCTCAAACCCTTCTCCTCCAACAAGGCCATCTGTCCTAATCCATCCCAAACAGTTCTACCTACTAGGGATCAAATATTCAAATATATGAATTGTGGGGAGGGGGATTTTCTCATTGAATTACCACAGCTTATATGCCTGGATGTATACCACAGTGCATGTCTGGTACCTCTAGAGGCCAGGAAAGGGCATCAGATCCTCTGGAGTTGGAGTTATAGGAGATTGTGAGTCCCATGTGGGTGCTGAGAACTGAACCCTGGGTCCCCTGTGAAGTCACTAGTTGCTCACCATCTCTCTGGCCCCAGCTTCTGTTTGAAACAGGATTCAGAGAAGGGGAGCTTTATAATACATGGTGGCTTGAATGAGAAAAAAAAATAAAAAAATAAAAAACCCCGCAGGCTCATATATTTGCATGTATAGTCCCCAGTTAATGAGCTATTTGGAAGGATTAGGAGGTGCAGCCTTGGTGGAGGAGGTGTGCCACTGAGAGTGGGCTTGGAGGTTTCAAAAGCTTTTGACAGGCCCAGCACACCCCTCTGTGCACATGCACATTGCCCAAGGATCCGGATGTAAAGCGCTCAGCTGCTGCTCTTGTACTATACCTGTCTACTTCCTGTCATGATAATGAACTAAATGTTTGAAACTGTGACAAGCTCCCAATTAAATGCTTTCTTTTATAAGAGTTGCTTTAGTCATGTTGTCTCTTCACAGCCATGGAACAGTAACTAAGACATAATACAAGCACAACTTTAGAGTGACTTTTAAAAATATATATGCAGTGTCTTACTATGTGGCACCAGATAGCCTGGAACTCCTTTTTGTAGATAAGGTTGGCCTTGAACTCATAGATAGCTTGCCTCTTGTGTCCTCGGAGTTGGGGACAAATTTCAAAGAAGAAGAGGAGGAAGAAGACAAAAACCTATTGTGTAGTCAGAAAGCTTCAGACTCTAAGAGGATCTCACGACTTCCAAGGACTCATTTGTCCAACTCAGCAAACTTCTCCTCTGTAAGAAAATACCAGAATTGATACATACATATACAATAATTGCCCCTAAAGTAGGAATGCCTAAAGCCTACATGTGAGGACAGCAACCTCAAGGTGGTCCATGCGTTACTGAACATACATGAGCTTGCAGCCTCCTCCTCCCGTACAGCAACAAACCACAAAGGAACAACACAAAAATCACATCTTTATGCCTCACTCACTTCTTCCTGCTGGGTGCTAATATCAGCATTTCATGTTGAAAAACATAAAAAATGATTGGAGCAGTAGCCAGCAAAGAAATGCTTGAGAGAAATGGCTCTTGCAAATGGACTTTGGCACCAAGAGGCTGATACTGTCACTTTCAGGGAACAACTATTTCCAGTATAATATGCAGTGTTCTAGAATGTGAGAGGAGCTATCTAATTTGCTTGATGGAGTTAACATGACTGATTGCTCACCCCAGCACAGCCAGAACAAAAGGAGAATACTGGGAAGGGCATCGCCTCTGGAGAGCCTTTGTCCACCACTTAGCCAGATGGAACAGACAGGTACCCTCTGACTCAGCTGTTCAGTGATGTGCATGGGACCCGAGGACACTGCCACACAGTCCCAAGAGGGGAATGCCCACTGTGGCTGGGAGGGTGACCACCCAACATTTGTCCAGGCACAGCCTTTTGCAGCAGGTAGAAGTCATGGGTCAGACATACAACAGAACACATATCATTTCAAATGTGTTCTTAATGACAAAAGAAGAAGTATCAAAGTATCACTACACTCTTCTTGGCTCACTGAGGTCTCAAGAGGCCGGTGTTTTGAAGGTTTGGCCCCCAGCTGGGCACCATTGGGAGATGGTGGAAATCTGTGAGAGGTAGAAACTTGCGGGAGGAGTTAGGACACTGGGGGATAGTGGGAATCCAGAACCTTCTTTCTCCTCTCTTTTGCATCTCAACTACATAGCACTCACTCCACTTGCTATGATGGACCTCCTAGCTAGAAAATCTTGAGACTGAAGCTTCCAAAGCCTGGAGCCTAGATTAACTTATTGTCTTTGTAAGTTGATAAGCTCAGGCATGTGTTACAGTAATGGAAATCTGATTCATACAAACATAAAACATAGTATAACTTAAATGAAAAAAATAATACATTGCTCAAACTAACAATCTACACTTTTCAAGGACATAGACGAATATAAATAACCATGTATATTTTAAAGGTTCATGATTGGAAGCATGTCATAGTCACTGTTCTATTGTTATAAAGAGACACCATGACTCAGGCAACTCTTAAAAAGGAAATCATTTAATTAGGGATTTGCTTATACTTTCAGAGCCTTGGTCCATTATCATCACAGCAGGGAGCATGGTGGCAAGCACTGAACTGGAGCAGTAGCTGAGAGCTGCATCCTGATCTGAAGGCCACAGGAAGAACAGAGAACCGAACCAACCCATCATGGCCTTTTGAACCCTCAAAGCCTACCCTGAGTGACACTTCCTCCCACAAAGCCATGCCTACTAATCCTTCTCAAACATTGCCACTCTCTGATGACTAAGCAAGCACTCAAATATATTGGGGTGGGGGTATTGTTATTCAAACCACCACAGAACAATAGGATTAGGTTACAGGACAAAGAAAACAGAGTGGCGAAGGGCTATGTTCTCACTTCAACAGCTGCAGCGTCAAAGCCCTTGCTTGCCTGTGTAGGTCCTTCCATCACTGAAGGCCCCCAGACCTTAGTACAACTGACACCTTGACAAAAGTATCATTCAGGCCTTGGAACCCAGAACACAGGCAGCAGCACCTGCCAAAATGAGAACAAAGACCTAATCCATCCAAGTCCATAGTTCTGGGAAAGTCCATAAATGAGCTGGCCTGCCTTTTGGTTCTGTAGTTTTGCTTCTGGATAGCTGCTCATGCCAACTGAGGTGTGTCAACCCAGAATGTGTGCTTAAAAGTCTACCCAAGAAAGGTATGGGACTGCACTCAGGTCCTGAACACCCAATGTAGATACCAGCCAGCTAATAAAGACTTTCTATTGGCTCAAACCCCTGTCTGGGTGGTCTTCTCTGGTGGATACCTCACAACAGTGGAACAGACCAGCAATCCAAAAACTTGGAAGGGAGATCAGGAATCCAAGGTCATCAACCTTGGCTATCTATGTTCACACCAATCTGAACTAGATGAGACCCCACCTCAAAATAGCAATAAATATATTAATTTTGTGGGGTAAATATCTTTAATTTGAAAGTATACTTTTACTTAGGGCTTAAAAGACATTGGATTATTTTTGTCTTGGTTAGGTTTTCATTATTGTGAGAAAACACGTTGACCAAGAGGATTTGGGGAAAGAAAGGAAGTACTTGGCTTATGTTGGGAGCAGACCAACCCAAACCCTCTCAGAGGCCCTGATGAAATGACAAAGGGAACAGTGGCTCTGTGTTATTGTCCAGGAGTGGACTTGTAAGTCTAGTCTGGGGCTGGAACCGGGGACTCAAAGGAGTTAAGGTTTTGGAACCTGGGAACCCCACTCTGTCTTCTGGAGGGCTGTGGTTATCCATACTAAGGCTGCTGTATCTAAGGTGTCCTGTGTCTTCTTTGCCAGCATTGTCTGACTTGGCTTTCTGCTGACCTTGGCCATTTTTTTTTTTTTTTTTAACCTGCAGACAGCATATAAGATGCTGTACTTCTTGATAAACTTTCTTGGCATACATAAGTCATCATCTTGTGCAAGACCTCCTGGTCCCAGCTACCTGTCTTCTTTAGCTTCTCACCCCCAGTCCTCTCACTCAATACGTCAAGATTACATCTCCAACGTCAGTCAGTTGAGTGAAGCCAAGCCAGGGACTCAAGGCAGGAATATGGAGGCAGGAACTGAAACAGAGACCATAGAGGAGCCAGGTGGTGGTGGTGTACACCTCTAATGCCAGCACTTGGGAGGCAGAGGCAGGCGGATCTCTGTGAGTTCGAGACCAACCTGGTCAACAAGAGTTAGTTCCAGAACAGGCTCCAAAGCTGCACAGGGAAACCCTGTCTCGGGGGAATAAATAAATAAATAAATAGATAGACAAATAAATAAATAAAAACCATAGAGGAACACTGCTTATTGACTTGCTCCATGGTGTGTTCGCCCTACTTTCTTATAGAATCTGGGACTGCCTGCCCAGAGATGGCACTGCCCATAATGAACTGGGCTTTCTCTATCAGTCATTAACCAAGCAAACGCCCTGCAGCAGTGGTCCTTAACCTTCCTAATGCTGTGCCTCATGATACATAATACAGTTCCTCATGATGTGGTGACCCCAACCGTAAAATTGTTTCTTTGATACTTTGTAACTGTAATTTTGCTACTGTTATGAATCATAATGTAAATACCTAGGTATGCCTATGGTCTTAGGAGACCCTTGTGGAAAGGTCATTCAACATCCAAAGGGTCATGACCCACAGGTAGAGCACCGCTCCCCCACATGCTTGCCTACATGTGGGTCAATCTAATGAAAATACTTTTTCAATTGAAGTTCCTTCTTCCCAGATGTCCCTGGCTTATGTTGTTAACAGAAAGTCTAACCAAGACAGAGCCTAAAGCTTTCCCAAGTGTCAGTGTATTGTGCTATCACAGTGATAGGTAAATCAAATAAAATGTGAATCAATAGAGGGAGGTGTCAAATATGAACCAGAGATAACGTGTCATTTGCAAAGGCAGCTTTTGAACTCCTTCTCTACATGTGAAGTCTAAATGCTCTTCTCAGCGCAGCAATGTTTAAGTGTGCTGGGGAACTCAGGTGCCCTGGATTGTTGTGGCGTCTGAGGAATTAAATGTTCCCCAACAAGAAGCTGCCCTGGAGAAGTACTGAATTAGACAAAGGAAAGCAGAGTTTCTTACCATACGATCTTTCAGAAACCGTGGGGTTTCCTGAAGCAGATGGCCTGTGGAACCCTGCTCTATGGTGTGAGTTCTGAGAACTGAGACCTCCCCCAGGAAGTGAATGCTACCATAGCCAACTTCGGGTCCAGGCGTAGCTTGATGGATTCATGCACAAGAGTCTAAATTCATATCCTCTCCTGACCTGCCCATCCCAGCAGATTAGAGCCTACCAGATTAGAGCCTGGTGGAAGGCGCCACCAAAGCAGGACATGATTCCCTCAGGCTCTAGGCCACCAAGACAATAGTGGGAACATGTATTGACCTCATCGAAAATGAGGGCAAGCCTGTGGGTGTGGAGTGGCAGATATTAATTCCTGAGATTTAGACATGAAGTGTGTGAACCCTCATTTGTATGTGTGTTTTGGGGATGGGCCCTCACATGGGGTCAGTTTGGCCTAATGGTTCTTGGGGGGGGCATTTAATTCTTTCTATTGTGCCATTCCCAACTGCCCTCCTGTAGTCAAAACTTAGGTCATCCATTTTCCCAAAAGCTGTTCATGCTTCCAAATGCCCAGGAAGATCAGGTTTGGGTATTCACTTCCCCAAGGATTCAGAATCATCACATTCGAGCTTTGATCTCTTAGATGCCCAAGAGACCCTTCATGGCCCCAGCTGCAGGGGACACACACGACCATAAGCACATAGTCAAGGAGCAAATCAGTCTTCACAGAAATCAGAGTTGGCTAAGTGATGCTGTTCTGAAGTTCCCAGACTGGAATCCAAGCCTTCATAAATATTTTCATCTCTTATTCCTGCAAATCCATTTTCTGACTGATTCTGCTCTGTTCTGTGTTCCAGGAAGCTGGCCCTGGGGGCCACCCCACAAGGCACCCATGTCCAAGCAACCATTCAGCTTTGGAAAGAGCACACAGGCAGGGGAATGCCAGATAATGCCCACACATCAGCCATGTCACCGAGGGACCCCGGGATAGATAATCTTCCACAGTGGTAACACTTTCAGGTCTACACTTGGCAAGTGTTACACCGAGGGGTACTTCTGTGCTTCTAATGTCATCAGAAAACACTGCTTCTTCATCATTTCCCCTCCTGGGCCCTTGATGGAAAGAGGTGGGGATATTCCAGCTTGAGATTCAAATACTCCCACCTGGACCAGACTTCTAATATTCTATACTGGGGTTATTTGAGACTAAATTATCCATATGGTGACTGTACACTTATCCTACACAGGGCCAGGCCATTCTCTCCTGTGAGGCCTCCTCTGGAGGGAGTCAACAGCCAAAACTCTGACTCATTCAGGCAAGAGGCCATCTAGAACAAGCAAAGACAGGAGTGCGGGGACACACCCTTTTCTTGATAGGTCTTGGGGACAGGTGGCAGAAAATCAACACGTTAGGAACCTTCCAGTAGGAAGTGGCCTGCAGCCTGGTGAAAGGAGACTGTGTTGGCAGGAGCTTGAACTCATTCTCAGACCTTCGAAAGAACCATCCTTAAAATGTACACACGTTGGGAATTAAGAATCCAGAGTTTAAGCTACAATCCAACCCCAATATCCAAATACAGCGGCAACAATGAAATCAACCAGCAATAGGGGACACAACAGAGAGGAACCTCATGAGGTCAGTCACTGACTGACAAAGCCATAGCCAGAGAGGTCCAGGTCATAGGTCAATGAAGTACATCTAGAGGATCATTTAGAAACCAGTAATTAACAGCCCGAGTGGGACTAATTTCCAGTAACAATAATTTCAGTTAAAGACTGTATATGAATCCATTTCTGCTGCTGTAACAAATAATCCAAATCTGGGTAATATATAAAGAAAAAAGGTTTCGTTAGTTCACAGAAAGTCTAAGGTCAGTCAACCCTATCAATTCAGGCTCCATAGATGACGTCATGGCTTGAGTAGACGTAAGAGGAAGAGATCTCATGGCAAAAAAAGAATCAGAAAGCATGGTAAGAGTCTAGTAGTGTCCTCTTTTCTAAGAACTCATTCTCACAGGAACAACGAGGGTCCCTGGGTAACTGCTTTCATTTGTTTTGAGGACAGAGACACACAGTAACCAAACATCCTGAGGACAAGCCACATCCTACAATAGCAGGCAGGGTATGTTGGCTTGGGTGATGTAAAAAGAGTTATGTCTAATCTTGAGCTACTCAGTTAACTTCAAAATTGCCACCTCAAGGAACACCACTGTCAATCACTGTCAAGGCTCAGCTAGTGTAGTTCTAACTGTGGAGGGGCACTTAAAGACCCTGCCCCCCAGCCAGGTGGTGGCAGAGCATGCCTTTAAATCCCAGCACTCAGGAGGCAGAGACAAGTGGATCTCTGTGAGTTTGAAACCAGCCTGGTCTACAGAGTGAGTTTCAGTACAACCAGAACTATATAAAGAAATCTTCTCTTGGGAAAACAAAATAAAAGCAAACAAACAAACAAACAAACAAACAAAACTGTGTCCCCATATCTGAAAAGTGGAATTAATCAAGACTTCCAACAGTCATCTTATAAATGAAACATGGTAAATAGCCCTTGTCACGAGGATCTCTCTAACCATTCTAACCATGGTGTGTTCCCACGACACCACCATACTCAAGGGCATTCATTGTCTGTACTTGATCAATGTACTTTGCTTACAAAACTCCTCTCATGGCTCATTTGGGCCAACTGTTAAGAACAAGTCACGAATCATCTATTTGCACAGAATGGAAGACAGGTAACTATATCTGGCAATAAAGGCAAGAAATAGCAGGTCATTAGACTCAGGAAGCTATTTCTGTAACCTCAAACTACAGGACCTGTGTGACACATTCAGGCCACTCACAAATAGGCAGGAGAGGGAGGGAAATTAATTCCCAAAGTAGAAATTCAGGAAGACTCATACTCAGAGCCAGCACTAGTCAGGGGGCAGGGAGGAGGCAGGTGTCAGCACCCAGCAAAAACCCGAGCAGTGCTCAGCAAGTTCCTTCACCACTCTGGGATTCTGAACAGGTAAGTTCCCAGATCTGGTTGTTTCTTTATAACAGATGCAGAATTCATTCACTACTAAGGGGGAAAAAAAAAGCAAGCAAGCAAAAAATTCCTAGATGCTGTCATTCATAGGCTTTGCCTTAAGCAAACTTTGTGATATCCATCAAAATTTGTTAGGGATACAGATGTTCCCACCTCAGGACCACCGAGTCTGATGCGCTGAGTTCTAATGGGGGCACCAGGCAATCTGATGGTTCCCAAGAGATTTTGGTGCGGTCTGAAATGTGACCACCTAGAATGATGACCAGTTATTGGGAGGGGCTGTAATGAGCAGGAGAGCTAAGGAGGTGACTCAGAGGGTTAAAGAGCTTGCCACACAGCCCATGACCTAAATCCCCCCAACCCACATGGTGGAATGAGAGACCAACTCAAGTTATCCTCTGCCTTCCAAAAACATGCCATGTCTCTCACATACCTACACACAAATATACACATGCATGTGAAATAAATAAATGTAATAAAAATAATAGATAATTTTACAATTTGTGCACAGTCTCATAGATTAATGTCCTTCATTGAGTCTTACCCAGCTAAAATAAATGTGTTCATTTTTGTAGATTATTTTCTACTTGGGTGGTCTTCATAAGAAATAGTCATTAGATTTAAACTGATATCCTTTTAGTCCAGTTATCATGCAAATTGTTATATTTTTACTGGGGGAACTAGTGAACTAGAGTGATGGATAAAAGGAAAAATACATTCCATAACTTTAACTACTTACATAAGCATAGTGTACAGGTATTATATGTAAAATAATAAAAATAAAAAATTTGACAATATGACTTAGTACCATTCATAGGTAAGTAAAATGTGTCTAGGCATAATTCCATTGTACATTTCACTTTGCAGATGTCAACCAACATACCAAATGAAGATTTACCCAGATACAATAGTAAATTAGGTGCTCTCCCATCTTATGGATAAACTCCCCTCACTTAAATGATGTTTGTAGTTTTCTATCTTTGATGTGCCAAATGCAAGGGAAGACTTCCTCTTACATTTATTATTATTATTTCATTTTCTGTGTGTGACTGTTTTGAACTCAATAGCAGTTGTGGCTGCCTGCATGAGACCAACACCAGATCAAGCCAGTCAACATTCCAGCATGGATGGGGGAGAGTGATGAAATCCTATCCTAGCTGAATAATTATTGACAGGTGATGGCTGCTAAGGGAAAGAGAAGTTTTCTTTAAAGGCATGGTCCCTAGTAGGTTGTTCATTCTCCAGTGGATGGCCTCACACTCATTCATGTATAGGGATTCAGGGTTTGGGGGGGTGTTTGATTGGTTGGTTGGTTTGTTGACTGGTTGGTTGGTCGGTTTTGAGACAGGGTTTCTCTGTGTAGCCCTGGCTGTCCTGGAACTTGTCATAGCTGAGGAAATTTCAGAAATCCTCTCTCTTCTCAACATATACTCACTGTTCCCAGACTACCACAGATGTGGTAATCCCAGACTCCAATACCACAGCTGAGAGGTACCACTTTTATTCTGGATTCCTCAATCTTAAGAGAGTGTGTGGTCAGGAAGGCCCAGGCTCTGAATCAACCCAAGCAGACACAAAAGGTCCCCCAAAGCAAGATTTATTGAGGGGCAGCATTACAGAAGCTGACCCATCAGAACTACAGCAAAAGGACTCAGGGGCCTTCCTTTCCCTGGCAGCCCCAAGCAGGGGCAGAAATGAAAGTTTTTCAGTCTAACCAATCAGATTCATTTGTCCTTTTTGTTGCTAGGAACAGCCATAATGTTTTAGAGAACTAAGGGGCATAACAGACCATTTCTAGTGTATAAAGAGGAGGATGGTCAACCATTAGAAGGTTCTCAACTTTCCTAGTGTTTGGGAACCTGAACTTTGTTTCACCCTACAGGTAAAATGGTGTCTGAAGTCAAAATGGCAGTACTTAGGCCAAAGTGCTTCTCCTGTTCCCAAAACCACAGGCTAGCATCTGATGAGATCCCCAGCAGTATATGAACACCAAAGAAGGGAAACATCACAGGGAAATGGAATTTGACCCTTGGAAGGGTGGGAGGAATAGACACACCCGATCTTTGTTTTTAATATGCTTTCAGATCTAAAGTCATTTTGTTCAGAGCCATAAAAATGCAATTGTGAGTAGCTTAACAGGCTGACCAAATTAGCGCTGTAATAGCTTACATTTCCAAGTTTAATTTATTTGTCTATTTCCAGATATGTCAGCTGGGTGTTTGCAGCGTGCAAAAGTGTTCCCAAGTGTAGGGTTTCTAACAAAATCCAGCGTTTTTAGCTTTTGCTAAAAGGAGGTAAAAAATCTGTAAGAATGCTGGGGTGTGGAGAAGGTCTTGGTGTGTCTACTGTAAGCAGATCCAGTGTGCAGATTACCTGAGTCACCGTTGCAAAATCCCTGATAGGTGGGGATTATTGACTCACTCTACAGGTGAGAGACAGAGCTTGGGGACATTCAGTAATTCTTTCAGATGGACAGAGGCAAAGCAAGAGTGGAATGCTATGGGACTCCCAAGACTACAGTCTCCTGTCAGTCTGACGGCTGGGAGAGCACCAGCTGAAAGGGGCTGCAGAAGAGCCTGTTTTTCCACTGCCCACACACATCATCTGGAGTGCCAAAGTATCTCAAGCAGCCGACACATCCCGAGTTCTTGGTGTGCCATTCTATTTCTGGGATTCTCCAGGCAAAAAAAAGAAGAAGAAGAAGAAGAAAGGAAGGAAGGAAGGAAGGAAGGAAGGAAGGAAGGAAGGAAGGAAGGAAGGAAGGAAGGAAGGAAGGAGAAAGGAAAGAAAGAAAGAAAGAAAGAAAGAAAGAAAGAAAGAAAGAAAGAAAGAAAGAAAGAAGCCCCTGAGCACAGGACAGTGCTCAACCCAAAGAGGTCTGTTCATTAGCAGAACAGCATGGAGCGGTGAGTGATAACTAGGAAGGAAAGTTCTCACAAACACAGCTCCTTCCGACAGACAAGTGCCAGGTGTGGCATACAGGAAGGTGGTGTGTTCCCGTACAAGTGTTCCAACTCCCTTTATACAGTTTGAAAATATAACTTACTGATTACAGAAGCAAGGTTGTGACAGAGGTGTGGTCAGCCATGGACACAGAGCATGGGCCCAGAGTGGAGCCCAGTAGAGGTCTAGTCGGGAATCTAAAGCACAGTTTATGGAAGAGAGAAATTCTAAGTTGGGAGGATGTGTCTTGTGGGCTGCCTACTGCCGTCTTTCTGGGATAAGTCTGTCTGCAAAATGAAGCCAGAAATGAGATTTGGATTGGAGATCCAGGGGGCCATGGAGACACCAGGAACAGACTCAGGCTGTCGGAAGCAACACTCCCACCCCTATGAGCCGTCCCAGGAAGTCTCAGGTGCAGAGGCCTGCATATTTGCCTTTAGTTTTAAGCAACTAGGCTTTCTGTCTCTTGGCCTCCACAAGGCTTTCATAAACAACCTTGATGATTGTTGCCAGGAACTGAGAGTTCTTAGACTTCAACCAAGGTCTCCAGTAACTCCATACCTGATTTAGTTTATAACTTCCCGCAATGAGCTCCTTGAACTTGACCCATATTGCCACTCATTAGAGCCATCTATCGATTCATAAGGAAATAAAACATCCAGAAGAACAATGTTCTGATTGCGACGTTTAGAGATAGTGATTAAATGTACACAGTACTGCCCTGATGTAATCCAGCAGTGGAGTACTTGGCTAGCAAGCGCAAGGTCCTGAATTCCATCCCGTGTGTAAATAACAAATGAGTGCCTATGCAGTGCCCTCACTGGGTTTTAAATCACCTGGTTTCACTCATAACAACTCGCTCTTGCCCTTGCTATTATAGAACACGAGCTGACTGCTTACTTGGCAGGTGTGTTTATAGAGTCCTCCGAAGTAGCTCCATGGGCATCATGGGGGGCTATGCTGTGCATGGTAGGTTGTTGACTTGGTCTCCACCTGTTAGATGCCAGCAGCACCTCTCTCTTTTGGTGACTATCCAAAAGGTCATCTGGCATTGCCAAATAGTCCCTGGAGGACACATTGCCTTCAGTTGAAAAACCGCTATTCTAGACCAATGACTGAGTTTGGCCATTTGGTCATTAGAGGCTCCTTTGACCTCTATCTATCTTCCTCAAAAAGCACTCGCTATTTCTCCATATTAAGAATTGATAATGAGAGTGCTAATAGCTGCTAAACTGCTGATAGACAAGCTTTAATAATTCATATTTATGGGCACACATGCAGAGAGAGAGAGAGGGGTAGATTTATGCTAGGGCATCTTTGGGAGCCTTCATTCCCAGAATTCCTCTGATTAGATTATTTTGCATTTTGTAATTGCCTCAATCATAATCAATAGAACAAAGGCATCAATCAAGATCTGATTCAGTAGCCATCTGTCCCCAGACCTCACCCTGCCTGCTCCCATGTGCATCCTGTGTGGTCCAGCATTGAGACTTCCAGTGTGAGCTCATCCTCTTCAGGTTGCCAGGGTTAGCAAATAAAAGCACAGGATGCTCAGTTACACCTGAACTCCCAATAAGCATGAACAATCATTTGTTGTACTCCAAATGTATTTAACATCCAATAATGTGCAAGACAGTCCCACAACAGAAAATCCTATAGGTCATATGTGCTGTGATATGCTCTGTCTTTTGTCTGGAAATCCTGTCTCTGAGTCTATTCTGCCTAAGTCCTGATTGTTTGAATTTCTCTAGAGTTCCCTCCCACAGACTGCCTAACACTACAAGGATGTTCTCTTGTCCAGACTTGTCCCTGTGGGTGTCTTCATGTCAGATCCCTAGTATTTCCTCCAGAGCCCCACCAGGAAGACAGAACTAAAGCATTCAACATGGATATTTTCTACAGAAAGTACACATTTCAAGGAGTATATGAAGATGATTGGCTCTGAGCAAACCCAAGATGGTTCTTGTTGCTGAACAAAAGTAACTTTAGTTCTATTAAGGTTCAGAAATATAAATATTTTATTCATTCAATCACTGGACAAATTCTTTTTTTTTACATTTATTTATTTTATGCTGGACATAATTATACATGCCTTTTTTTTAAAAAACGAAAACAAACATTTATAAACAATATTTGGGAATTTGGGTGTCATTCTTTCCAAGCTGCTTCCTGCTGGTAGGGGGCGCTGTCATGGGGGATTCCTAAGCAGAAGCAGAAATCCTGGCTGTAGTGGTCTGCAAGGCTGCATTGTCCCATTGATGTTGCTTAAGGGGGATTTGCTCGATCAAACCACATTAGTCTGGAAGGGATCCCCAGCTTTTCATTTTCTGTGAAAACAAAATTAGAAATCCTTTTCCACTGGCCAAATTCTTTTTCCCTTAATCTGAAAAACTCTATCAGCTTCCCTTTGTTTCAAAGTACTCAGTAAGTCTCCATTGTCAGTTTACTTCAATCATGAACCGGTGACAGTCAGAAAGTAATTCAATGACAGTTTGTTGAACCTGAACTTGCTTTTTTTAGAGACTTTGGGGGGGGGGAGGCGGGGTGATAGGTGATGGGTAAGGCAGTTTTCCTGACTGTAGGAAGGAAAATGGCTACCTGTGTTTGGAAAGCACTATGCTGACCTGGTGTGCTCATGCCTTAGGTCATAAAAACTAGCCTTAAATTTTTACAGCCCTGAATTATAGAGTTCAAGCTGTACCACCACACATTTGCCCTCTATTTTTTAGATTTATTAATTTTATTTTATGTGTATGGATGTTTTACCTGCACATATGTCTATGCATCATATGTGTAGCGTGCCCTCAGAGGTCATAAGTGGGCATGGAATCCTCTGGAACCAGAATTACAGACAGTTATGAGCCACTACCTGGGTGCTAGGAACCTAACCCCAGTTTCCTGTGAGAGCAGCCAGAGCTTTGACTCACCAGCCCTTTGTATGTTAATTTCAGGAGCGGGATGGACCCCTAGCTATGTCAGTCCAAACCAGTACTGACAGCTTTGTGATGCCATGTCTCTGGCCACTGAAGTTTTCAGATCAAGCTTCTCCTTCTTCTTCTTCTGTACATTGGTAGTCTGCCTGCATGTATATCTGTGTGAAGGTGTCAGATCTTGGAGTTACAGACAGTTGTGAGCTTCCACGTGGATGCTGGGAATTGAACCCGGGTTCTCTGGAAGAGCAGTCAGTGCTCTTAACCACTGAGCTATCTCTCCAACCCTGAAGCTTCAAATTCTTATGTACTAATGTGTTCAACTCAGACATAAGAAGACACTTAAGAGAGATGAAGAGGAGACAGATGCCATCTTGGCATGTGTATTGACAGGCAATAATTGTTCATATTTGAAGGGACAGTGTGCTAAATCAGTGTATGTACACAGTGCCTAACTGGGAAATTAGCATTTCTCTCCTTAAACATTCATCAATTCTCTGTATCAGGAACCTTTACACTCCTCTCTTCTAGTTCACTTTTATTCATATTTAAGAATTTGCTCATTATCACATGAGTGCGCATGTGTATGTTGTGTTTGTCTGAGTGCAGGCATGTGTGTGCCATGATGTGCACATGGAGATCAGAGAATAGCGTTTAGGAGTTGGTTCTTGTCTTGCACCCTGTTGGAGCTTCTGCTGCAGAACTACCTCAAGCTAGCTGGCCTGAGAGCTTTAGGCAGAACCCCTGTCTCCACTTCCCATCTCACTAGAGGAAAGCTGCATTAAGAGATGTGCACTATTGCATAAGATTTTTATGTGGGTTCCAGGTCATGGGGTGAGCACGGGAAGCACTTTTAGTTGCTAGGCCGACCTCTTTTGTATAGCTTTTACATATATAATATATATAGTAAATTTGTATAACCGTTAGAACTCAGCTGGGTTAAAACTCCATGGTGGTGTGCTTGCCTATCCCAGACCTGGCTCTGGGTTCTAGCCACAGCACTGCACTAAAGCAACGGGGGCCTTCTCCTGTGTAACTGCACGTTGCTATGGATGTTCATGCTGCCTCCCCCTGCCCTTCCGTCTTCCTGGGAAGAACAGGTACTGCTCCTGACCTCATGAAAACAATGTGAAGATAAGTGCTAGTTTTACTGCCTTGTTAATCAATGTACTACATTTGTTTTATATTTAAGGCAAAATCTGCCCTGAAGGTGACATTTTTCATTCAAGGTAGTGGGCACAAATGCAGTGACCCTGCAGAGACTTATGGATGACTGAAAACATTTTGCCAGACCTCTTATATGAAATCTGATTTAATTCTCACTGTGTGGCCAGCAAGGATCCAGGTCAGCCGTACCCAGGCCTGCACTGTGATTTTGTTCTCCGTTTGTACACATGTTATCATTTTTGCTTCATGGTTTATGAGAAATCTTCAAGGTCATTTATTCCATGGGAGTTAAATGAATTAAAACCAGAAGACATCACGGAAATGGAATAATGTTAGTATCTCTGAGCACAAACGCACAAAATAAGAATAAAGAAGCCATCATCAACCCTTCTGTGTTCTGGAATGGCCTATTCTCAGGATTCTCCAACGCGTGATAGAAAAGCCACACAAAGCCACAATGTTCCAATATTAATCCTGTGTTTGCTGTCATGCTTCCCATGGGATGTACAAACCATGCTAGGCACACATCTAATATAAACTCTTTTTGTTCTTAACACAAAGGCCTTTCGGGTTGTTGTAATTTTAAGGCTGACAACTTAGCCCAGAGCATCCAGCACAGTGACCAAGAGCTCTTCCTCTGAGCTGCATCCCAGTAGCTCACCTCCAAAGGGCTTTTACACGAGCACCAAATTCAGACACATAGCAGATGATGCGTGTGTTCGATCCCATCACTATTGTAACACCAATCACAGAGAAACTGCAACACAGAGAGATGTCTTGTCCTAATCCTACAGAAGATTCTTGGTCACAAGGACCAGAAACCAGACAGTCTGAGTCACTAGCCAGCACACTTTCCATGACACCATGAGGTTATAAACGAGTTCACATGACGATTCCAAGATGTGATTGAATCCCTATGTCTTCCCTCATGCACAGCACTACCATAAGAGGAAGACTCAATCCAAAACTTGAGAGAAGAAACCAGGATGTGGCTGTCTCAGATTCGATGGTGTCAAAGAATTTCCTGTCTTCTATACACGTCATGGGGAATTTTTATTTCCACTGTGCTTCAGGCTGTACATCCTGCTGAAAAGGGTTTTTAGATTGATTCATTGAACCTCCCCTAGAAGAATCCCTCTAGACTTTCTCTGCCAGACATTCAAGGACATTTTATTCATCTTGACAGGATTATGCTGAAACACATAGATTATATTCAAGGATAGTCAGTCAGAAAAGTGTCTGGTAGGGCAATCTGTGGGGAATGATAAAATGTCCCTGGAAATGAGATAAGATGAATAGAATTACAGTTCAGTCAGGGAAATGAGCACACTCTGAGCACCACGAGTTTATAAATCATGGAGTTATGTGTTAGAAAAACCAATGCTATCACAGAAAAGATCCCAGAAGCACCAGAGAAGAGTCATAGACCTCCCTGATGCAAACAGACTGTCAGAGCTTGCTGAATGCTACGCAGAGGAGCCACGGGAGCTGAGGTTGTAGCTCTGTTGGTAGAATGCTTACCCGGCATGCACAAAGTTCTAGGTCCATGCCCAGCACTATAGAAAGTGAACGTGGTGACATCACCCGGAATTCCAGTTTTGGTGAGATGGAGGCAGGAGGATGAGAAGCTCAGGGTCTTCTTCCACTCCAGAATGAATTTGAGGCTGGCTGCAACCACACGAGACCCTATCTCAAACAAGAAAAAAGAGAATGTACAATGAGGGCAGGATAGAAGGTTCCGGAAGGCTGCTAGCTCCTTGTAGTGTCCACCTGAGCTCTCTTCCACAGAGCTCATTCATGGTGACCTGGGTCACAGCTAATAGCTGGGCAGGTTAAGAGCAACTTGGAGCTACCAGCCTCCTTCACTGCCTCATCCAACGGCTGTGCTGGATGTGTCATGGCTGTTACCTCATTCTGCCTCTCAACACCTCCCCTCTGGAGGGTTTTCTTGGGGTAGCCATATCCCTGATAAAACTGTTCCCTTTTGATGTTTTAAACAGTTCTTCCAAAACTCGCATTAAAACTTAATTGCATTATGTCAATATTAAGGGTGATAGCTTTAAGCAGAAGTTAGGTCATACTGGGCACCCACATGATGAATGACAAGGCCATTACCGAGGGATTGGGTTTAGTACCACAGGTAATAAAAATGAACCAGATATTAAAATAAAAATGAATTTGGCCAGGTTTCCTGGGAATGACAGCCCCTAGCTTTTAGATCACCTAGCCTCTAGAACTGTGACTCTGATAAACTTCTCTTATTTACAGTTTTCCCAGGGTGCAGCATTCTGTCACAATGACAGAAAATGTACTAAGGCATGACCACATTTGGGTGACTGCAAGTCGACTTCCAGATTAGCTGAGTGAACACCATATGGAGCCCTCACAGCTCCGCACAGAGACAGTGTGTGTGTGGCTGAACACGGTACTCCACTGAACACTGCAGAGCAGAGTGTAGGATACACAAGGCTCTGGGTAAATGGGTGATTCTGTGCTACCCCTAAGGTATACATATGGCTGCCTCTTTCAGGGCTTCTGCTGACTTTGGAGAAGTGGCTGCTTTGGCCAGACCTGAACCGCTGGGGACAGTTGTGGGGAGGCAGGAAAGTACCCCCTCACTCCACTTTCTCACTTCTTTGCCTGTGGCAGGGACCAGCTTTGCCACAGGGACGGAGGACTGCTTACAAAGCATGGCTTTGAAGAGAACGCTGCCGTCACTCTGCAACTGTGAGTCATCCTTCAGGCAGGGATCTCACTGGGAAGTATTTTGGCCTCGCTCCTTACCAACTATAGGGCTTGTACATTTCTGTTTCTGTGTAAAATTCTGAGTGTGCAAATGTAGTCATTGCAGCAAAAGCTGAGTGGGGACAACCTTCACAATGATCTGTGGGGCCCTGGTTAACTGAGGTCCTTATGGAAGACAGAACTGGGTAAAACGAAAAGACGGTGATAGATCAAGGAAGTTCTTTGTGCACACATGGAAGGAAACTGCTGAACAAGAGAGAAACTTGGTAGAATGGGGGAGAGGGAGAAAGATGAGAAGGAACAGAAGGGGGAAAGAAAGAAAAGGAAGGAGCAAGATGAAGCAAGAGGGGAGGAGGGGAGAAGGGAAGGAAAGAAGGAGGGAGGAAAGGAAGAAGGAGGAGGGAGGAAGGGGAGGGGGAGGGGGAGGGGAAGAGAGGGAGGAAGACAGGCAGAATGGTATGCACAGTTTGCTGGGTTTTGCACATGGAGGAAGATTATTACACAGATTTCGTTTTGCTTAGGTGGCCATAAACTTTGAAAGCAAAGAAGAAACCGTTACAGGGTGCAGTGGTTTGAATGAGAATGGTCTCCACAGGCTCTCATATATTTGAATGTTTGGCCTCTAGTTGGTGGGCTGTTTAGGGAGGATTAGGAGGTGTGACCTTGTTGGAGGAGATATATTACTGGGGTGGGCTTTGAGGTTTCAAAAGCTGGCATCTGGCAGGGGTCCCTCTCTCTGCCTGTTGCCTATGGATCAGTACATAAGCTCTCAGCTACTGCTCCTGTGCCATGCCTGTCTGCCTGCCTCCACCCTTCCTGAGAAGGGCATGAACTAGCCCTCTCAAACTGTAAGCAAGCCCCCAATCAAATGCCTTTCTTTTGTAAGTTGCCTTGGTTGCAATATCTTTTCACAGAAACAGAACAGTAACTAAGACCTGAGGGGGAAGGTGACAGGATGTGGTGGGTAAGGCTGGGAGTATTCATCTCAATGCCTTTATGTGATTTTGAGTCAGATCAATCTACTACCTACTCAAAATAAGCAGAAAGTTAGGTCTGAAAACAATGGCTTATTGGGTGGAGACACTTACCACCAAGCTTGACAACCTGAATGGTATTAGCACTCACATGGCAGGACAGAACCAATTCCCAGGGGGTGTCCCTTGGCTTCTACATGCACACTGTGGCACATATGTGCAGATGTACAGGCATGCACACATGCACAGACACACAATGAATACATAATGTAAAATGTAACCAAAAGAATTATTAATTCTACTTACATTGTAAAAGATGGAAACGAGGTCAGATGCATGCCTCTATTATCAGCACTCAGGAAGTTGCCCCAAGAGAATTATGAGTTCAAGGACAACTTGGGCAAGGTAGCAAGACCTTACCCTCTACCACTAATGATAAAGAATAATGTAAAGGAAGGAAAGAAGGAAAATTTTGGAGATGTATCAAATTATTAACAGCATTAGCTGCTCTTCTTGTTGCTCTGATAGTGTCTGGATAAAGCAACTTAAGGAAATAAAGTCTTTCAGGTCCCCAGTCAAAGGGAACAGTTCATCATGGTGGGAAGGCATAACAGCAGGAGGAGTTTGCAGCAGCACAGCCAGCTTACATCTGGATGTACCAGTAAACAGAAATGGACAGGAAGCAGGGTCAGGCTGTAAACTTCAAGGCTGACTCTTCTGGGATCTACTCTCCCAGGGAGACTCCAGCTCCTAAAGATTCCACAACATCCAAAACAGCATGCCCAGATGGGGACCGAGTTTCAAACACATCGGCCTAGGAGTTTAAACACATCACACTCAGACTCTAATAGTCTGTCTCTAGTCTTTATGGGTCCATGACATCACACAACACCCCCAAGCCATCACACTGGGTGATTTTTCTGCACCAGTTTTCAGAAGTACAAGTAAGTAACAAGATGGCTGGGATTCTTACCTGGCATGCAGCCCAGATGCATTCTTACTGTATCCAACTTCCCATCTTCTTGCAACTGCAACATGAAATATGTCTATGAGTCCCAAAAGAAGCTACTCTGTCTTCTGTTCTCCTGTAGTGGACACTTGTATTCTGTCTGGATCCTAGTGTGCCAGCTCCAGCTGTTACCAGCAGCTTGAAGCTGTCTTGTCTCTCAGAAACTTATTGGCAAATGTGAGCTACCTTCTCTGGCATCCTCCTGCAGACAATCAGCTGGTGTAAGAGTATTTTGTGAGTCAGGCAGTGGTGGCACATGACTTTAATGCCAGCACTCAGGAGGCAGAGGCAGGTGCATCTCTGTGAATTCGAGGCCAGTCTGATCTATAGAGTGAGTTTCAGGACAACCAAGTTATGCAGAGAAACCCTGGCTGGAAAAAAAAAAAAAAAGCCAAAAGAGAGTACTTTGTGATATATTTCTCCAGAGATCCCCAGGAACCAGGAAATAGCCTTATTTTGCCTCTTCTATTACTGTTTTCTCTCCTCTCACTTGGAGCACATCTTCAATGACCCACATGTGTCTGAACTCCTGTCGTGGACTCTGCCGCTCACCAAGCCTAAGTCTATAACCCCGTTCTATCTGCCAGCTTTGTGGATTCTCCTCTCCAGTCCCACTGCTCTGCTGCTATTTCTAGCACCCAAGCAAGTACCAGAATTGGAACCACTGTTTTCTCACTTCGGAGCCTTTGTCAATCACGTTCTTTCAGCTTGTGTCAAGCTGTCTCTAATGTCAGGAAAGGACGACAAATAAACCCTCACTGGCATCAGCGATAAATAAAGGCACATCCAAGACTGCAAGGGGGAGGAAGGAAACAGGGTGTGCAAGAAGGCAGAAGTTATTTGTCGGTAATATGGAAGGAAAGGTTCATCTTCGTCGGTGTGTCTTTTATGCTTTGCCAGTGAGATTCCGCATCAGTTAAGTCTGTTGGGAACACAAAGGTCCGTGAGCTCACAGACAGCACTTTAGAAACCGGGAATGTTGAAGAAGCAGCCTTGTCTTTACAAAGGAAAAGGTGCATAGCCGGCTTTCCACCCAGAAGACTGGGAATGGAGGTGGCTAAAAGCTTAGGTGATCCTTGTAAGGCCGGGTCATACCAAGCAGGACTGGAGTGACTATTAGTCTAGGTGACTTTTGCATTATCGGTGTAGCCAGGGGCTCCTCTAAGCTCCCACAACCTGGACCAGAGGTGGCTAATAGCCAAAGTGACCTATGTGGCATCTGTATGACTGAGACAACACGAGGTCGTCCCCTAGGCCCCTAAGATAACACAGGTAGCCCATCTCTAGATCCCATCTTCATGGAAGAAGTGACACACACTTTGAGAAGAGTCTCCATGTAATTATGCTTCTTTGTGCACAACAGGAAACTTTCCCCCAAATTTTAGCACTTAAAACTGCCCGATGTCAGACTCTAGAAGTTTGAACCAACACCAGCTACTGAGTCGTGTTGAATCAGACTTTCTTCTTGCCTCATGTAGATCGTTACTCTGCTGGCCCTGGTCACAGAGACCCCCACATAAGTCTATGAGGTTCTCCAGTCAAGGAGAATTAGCCTTTTTTCTTGTAAATGTAGATCATTCTCCCTCCTTCTTTCATTTTATATTAAGACAAGTTCTCCCCTACATAGCACAGGCTATCCTTGAACCCAGGCTTCTCCTGCCACTCAAGAGCTGGGATTGCACATGCAAAACACCTCATCCCACCTGCTAATTTTCTATATAAACAGGAATCATGGCATTCTAATGATGTTCATGTAATGTATACATAGCTCAAACATCTGGAACTTTTTTCATTAGTCCTGTATCACCATGAATCATATTACAGTTTTTTCTCGGATAATGATTGAAGTCATGAGTGCAATCCAAAACCTCACATATCCAGAATCATTGGGTTTGGAAATTAAAGAACTTACTCAGTATTAATGTGTAGCATAGTCATGGAAATTGTTTTTATTTTCTATGCCCATGGTAATTCTACATATTATTTATCTCAATGTTTTTTAATTATGAAAAGCTAGTATTATATCTTAAGTCACAGAAAGTTTGGGTAAGTACAAACACTGTCTATGGGGGTATGTCAATTCTCAAAATTCCTTACTGAGAACTACTTACTTGAGTGAATAACAATGGACAATCCTGAACCAGGAATTGTGGGTTGGTTCCCATCTTGTTTTGTTTTGCTTTGTTGAGACAGGATGTTCCTATGAAGCTTGGACTGTACTTGAACTTACGGTCCTCTTGCTTCAGCCTCCAGAGTGCTAGGATTAGAGGCATACACTTCCATGACAGGCCTGATAAATTTCTATGTAAATGCAAACTACAGCATCCTGTTGTTTATACATAGCTCAAACCTCCTGAGCACTACTTTTTTTAATCCTGCACTTTTACCTCATGTACTTCTGTGTGTTCCCTTGGGTTCTCCAAGTAGGTCAGGACATTGTAGAGATGCTGTGAACAAAAGAGAGCAGACTGGTTGCTAAGGGACTGGAAGTCAAGCCTGTGAACTACAGACGCCAGTAGCGTAAAGGTCATTTTATTATGAAGTTGTTCTGGGTATTCTTTTCAGTAGGATGTATGGAGAATGCTGTGGGTACCTATAGGAACAAAAGAAAGTGCAGTTCAGTGGGCTGAACAAGTCTAATTATGAAGATTAAGTTCTCTTATTTATAAATTTTGCCTAGGTTGGATTATACTTTGAAGAGATATTTGGAAAAGTTCTCTGTCTCTCTGTCTGTCTGTCTATCTATCTATCTATCTATCTATCTATCTATCTATCATCTATCATCTATCTATCTTTGTGGGAGGGCTCTGTGTGTGTGTGTGTGTGTGCTATGTGTGTATGTATGTTCTTTGTGTGTGTTTGTATGCTCTGTGTGTACATGCTCTTTGAGTGTTTGTGTGCTCTCTGTGTGTGTGTGTGTGTGTGTGTGTGTGCTTGCATGTCCCTCCCTACCATGTGTTTGCCTGTGTTTTGTTTGTCTTAAGTAAATAGTTTATAAGAAGACAATGCTCTTCCCCAGTTCTTGGGAAATCCTAGATTTAGAGTCAAAATTTCCACTCCTTGGGGACTCGCAATCTGTTTGGAGACCTTTTTCATTGTAGAAAAACAAACCTGACTGAGGGTGACCTTTGCAGCAGATGGCTAGAACATGCCTAATCTTAGAAGTTTCCAGTTGTGACTGCTTGCCACCTTGGCGTGTCCATTTCATAATGCCCACAGCAGGGTGTTGGTGCTTTGCTCATTTCAATAACCTCTTGTCTATCTAGCTAGACTTGAGCCCAACATCTTGGATGTCCCCAGGAATTGCTGGTGGCCAAAGAATCACTCACAAATCAAGTTCTCATCCCACCATATCTCATCACATTAACACGAAAAATAAAGCCATCTGGATCATTAAGAAAACAAATAACAAAAAGTGAGGATGTGGACAAACCTTTATATCCTGCTGGTGAGAATGTAAACTAGTCCAGCTGTGATGGAAATCAGTATTGAGATTCCTCAAAAAACTGAAAGCACATTTACTGTATGACCCAGATATGCAAACTTGGGTATTTACCTAAAGGACTTCAAGTCAACATATCACAGAGACACCTGCACAGTACTTACTACAGCATTATGCACAATAGATAACTCATGGAACCAAGCAAGCGTTCATCAACAGAGGAATCCACAAAGGAAAAAAACCAAAAACAAAAAAAAAAGAAACCCATATATATATATATATATATATATATATATATATATATATATATGGGGATCATGAGCCCAGAGTCATCCTTGGCATATATACACAATGAAGTTTAGTCATCTATAAAGAACAAAGTAATATCATTTGTAGAAAAGCAGATGCAACAGGACATGACCATATTAAGTGAACAAAGCCAGTCTCAGAAAGACAGACACATGGTTTCTTTCATTTGTGTTTCCTGTATTTTATGTATTAAAAGATCCATCAAATCATATATGTGCATGACATGAAAATTGAAAAAAAAGCTACCTCGGGGAACAAAGGAGACTGACAAGAGGGAGGAGAGAGAACAAAGCATAGAGTAAGGGAGTGAAGGTTGTCCTCAGAGTACACGTCATTCTTATGTGAAAGTGTCCTCCAACACAGCACAATATACAACTACATCTGATGCACAATAAGGAATGCCATTTGCTGGGCAGTGGTGGCCCTTGTCTTTAATCCCAGCACTCAGGAGGCAGAGGCAGGTGGATCTCTGTGAGTTCAAGTCCAGCATGATCTACAGAGTGAGTTCCAGGACAGCCAGAGCTGTTGTTACATTGTTACACAGAGAAACCCTGTTTAGAAAAACAAACAAACAAACAAACAAACAAACAAAGTCACTTGTAACATGAATGTGCAATATGTCTCCAGCTTAACTCAGGTGCCATAGTCATAAAATTCTATCTGCTTTCCATTTTGCTGGTGACAATGATAAACTGTAGTCCTAAATCATCATCCTATGTCAGATTTAAGGCCTTATGTATAAAATTTCTTATATTTCTTAACTTTTCTAAGGAGGTGAATTCTGGGTCGGCGTTCACAGTAATAAAATGGCATCTGGAGACTCTAAACCGAGCATTGTCTTCAGTTATGTGGAGTTTTTAATGGGGCACTGACCCAAAAGCTGCACCAGTTACAGAAAATGCTGTTGGGCATCACTGCTATTCACCAGGACCTAAAAAGTAACTTAGGGCTTGTCTCAATGCTGACTCCCAAGGTACAGGGCACCCCATGGCTACTATCAACTCACAAGAAAATCCAGGAAGCCACATGGATTGTATCTATTTATATCAACTGAGCACAGACTAGAACCATACATTTTAGTAACAAGAACCTTAACAGCGATTTCAACTGATACGGTTATCACTACCTGCCAGTAACTGTGTCAATGGGCTTATATGTATACTCATGCATCCTGACAATTATCCCTGTGATAGGCTTACCAGTAATACATCTATCTTACACAGTTGAAGAAACTGAGGGACAATAGAAACACTTCATCTAAGAACCACAGTAAAATGAATGGCAGAATCCAGATCTTATACACTATCTATGTCCCAGTACTGTCTCTTTGCCTCTGACCTGTAACTATGAGCTACTTGACCTGGGTACTGGGAACCAAACTTGGTTTCCTCAGCAATAACAGTATGTGCTCTTGACCTCTGAGCCATCTCCCAGCCCCTAGAAAAGCAGTCTTTTGGGTTAACTGGGTTAATCAATAAGTATGTAAAGTAATCTGAAATTCAGTTCTTCCATTTTTTTTCTTGAGATAGAGTCTCACTATGCAGTTGAAGGTAGCCTTGAACCTGTGACTGTTCTGCCATAGTTTCCCCGAGTGCTGAGATTACAGTGTTCAACACCAGTGTGTTTTCCAGATTCTAGTTTCTTACATTTTATATTTAGTCTCTTTGGTTTCAATGCTGGTATTCTTAGAAAGAAATTGCAAATGCCATTTTCTTCATTCCTAAATAGTTAGGCAGTTAAAAAGATATAATCTGTATAATAAAAATAAATGCTACTCTGCCTAAAGAGCCATTATCATTAAAATGAGTTTATAGCATTAATGACTCCAGCCATATTCTACTTTGCATCACTGTCCCCAAAATATCTAAACCAGGGAAGTCAGGGTCACAAGGAGACAGTGGGTTGCATCAGGAGGCTGTCACTCAATTCTTTTTTTTTTTTTTAAAGATTGTGTGTGTGTGTGTGTGTGTGTGTGTGTGTGTGTGTGTGTGTGCACGTGCACACTCGCGCTACTGTCCCTGAAGGTACCCTGGGATGCCTGCTCACCCCTTAAAACTGGAATTATAGGAAGCTGGGAGATAACTAATGTGGATGCTAGGATCAGAACTTAGCAGTAAGTTCTCTCAACTGCTAAGCCATCCCCCTGCTCTAGCCTTTAATTCTTTTCCTATGAAAAGGGCACTGTTTCTATGATAGTAGTCCACTGAGGGCCCAAGAGTTGTCCCTGTGGAAAGCCTCACCTTGAGGGTTTGCCTCTTGGCTTGGCCATATGGTTGTCTGCACTTCATTATCCACCTTTCAGGGAGCCTTTTTATATGTAATAGAAAAAGAAAACAAAGCTACATCTACAGGACACAATTAATCTATAAAGGCACTAATGAAATAGGCTTTGTTGGAACTAGAAACGCCTCTTCTACAAAGAAACTCTCAAGAGAATGAACTGACAGGATACAAATAGGAAGAAAATTATTTGCAGGGCACATCTGATAAAGGAGTATGATTTTTGAAAAGTTTACCAAGAGCTAGACATGGGGATATACACTTTAATTCCAGCACCCAGGAGGCAAAGGCAGGCAGCGCTCTATGAACTGGGACCAGCCTGGGCTACATAGAGAGTTCTAGTCTAGACAGGGTTACATGATGAGACAGTGTCTCAAAAAAAAAAAAAAAGGAAAAAAAAAAAAGAAAAAAAGAAAAAAACTCTCAGTGATCTCTGTGAGTTCAAGGCCAGCTTGGACTACAGGGAGAGTTCCAGGACAGCCATGGCTACACTAAGAAACCCTGCCTTTTTGTTTGTTTGTTTTAATGTTTTTGTTTTTTTTCAAGACAGAGTTTCTCTGTAGCTTAGGAGGCTGTCCTGGAACTCACTTTGTAAACCAGGCTGGTCTCAAACTCACAGAGATTCGCCTGTCTCTGCCCCACAAGTGCTGGGATTAAAGGCGTGCACCACCAATGCCTGGCTAAGAAACCCTATCTTGAAAAACAAAGGACCAAGTTGGGGCTGAGTGCTCCATAGTTAGGGGCTTTCTTAGCACATGTAAGGCCCTGGGTTCCATTTTTCATAGCCTTTAAAGGGATAAAAAGAAGCAAAGTCTTAACTAGACAGCTCATTGAAGAACGCAAACATTTGGAAAGTAAGTGTGTGAGGCAATGCTCTGCCTCCTGGGTCGTCGGGGAGTCAAAAACTAAAACAATGAAATGCTAGGGGACACATTAGAAGCCAAACCTCAAAGCATTGATACCAAATGCTGCCAAAGATGTGACTGGGAAGGGATTCCATGCATCGCAGTGGAAGTTAACAGTTCAGACACTCTGGCTTTCTCTCAAAGCTCAACAGATCCAGAAGTCTTGTTCCTTCGTGTTTACCCAAAGGAAGTGAAAACTTACATCCATATCAGAACTACAAAAATGTTTTTAGCGCCTTTACTCAGAATTACCCCTTGCAAAGATGTTCTTCTGCAAGTAGATGAGGGATAAATAAACTGGGTATGCATGTATGTGCACACCCACTTGCATGAGTATATACACACATGAACATATAAACACATAAGGAAGGACTGTCTATTGTGAACAATCTGAGTTCAATCCACAGAACCCATGTAGAATGGCCAGATTCAGTAGTGGGTATCAGTCAGTGATCCCTACTTATCATTCAGATAAAAGGACATTAAGAGAAGTCAAGGATGATCATTGGGGGGGCGGGGAGGTTCTGGGAAAGATCAATCAGTTGACCAAATCTGCAAACCAGGAAAGCAGCCTAGGAAAAAAGTCTGTGGAGGTTAGAAACGAGGACAAACAGCAACAGATGACTAAGGGACATTCCTCAGTCATCTCTGGAGCTAACTCATTTGAGTGACTCCTGTATGAAAAACAAGTATCTGAGACTAGGCCAAAAACAACAGCTGCAATGCATTCCATCCTGAAGGACTGGGGGCCGTGGCAGGAGACAGCTTCGTGAAGCAGACTCCACCATGCAAAGCTAAATTCCTGTTTTTGTCTTCGAGGCTTTGTGACATAAGGTAGGACTTTATGGCACGCACTCCGATTGGAGAACCCAGTCTAGCTGCAGTTGAAGCATATCAAAGCAGGGCTTAGTTGTCCTGGCAACCAGTAATACAAGACCCATGAATCATCAGTCCGACTTGTCCCTAACTCACAGCCATGAAAGACTTTGAATCTTCAAAGACTCAAGTGTGCCATAGATGCTCAGGATAGGTCCTACAGAGGAAGCCCTTATTCAACATAGCCAAATGCAAAATGTTCCCATGGCATTATTGAAGTGGACTCCACAACCAAAATTCTCTCCAGCATTTTTGTATTAAATATTCCCTGTCCCTACCTGCTAGGACTGTGGGTACATTACAGCTGGGGGATTTCTGCTCATTTGGATGTTATGGAAGGCAGTGTTTTTATGTCTGTAAAAGAAGTGACATGTTCAGAGACCCCACCCAGAAATTCAATCTCAAAAATTTGGTGGAGGCTCATTGGACTGTTGTCGCACCCCTTTAATCCCAGCACTCAGGAGAAACAAGCAAATCTCTGAGTTTGAGGTCATCGTGGTCTACAAAGCGAGTTCTAGGACAATATCAAGTCTACAGAAAAAAAAAATTGGTTGAGGCAATAAGGAGGAATGACGACATTTCCATAATACCCAAAGAAAAGGGATCAGAATGGAGTCAAAGAGAATTGGTTAGGGTGACAAAAGATTCTAGAAAATTCCTTCTAAATACAAGTCTTATGACCAAGTAGATGACTCAGCAGGCAAAATGCTTGCCTGTAAGTCTCACAACCTGAGTTCAAGCCCCAGAACCCATATAACATGGCCAGATATGGTGATGAGCTTCCTATCTCAACACTCTTACAGGGATATGGGAGGTCAGTCTGCTAGAAGCTTGAGGGCCAACCAGCCTGGACCCTGCTTCAAAAACAAGATGGGAGGGGAAAATCCTTTCCTGGAAGTTGTCCTCTGAGCTCTGAGCTACACACATACACCATGCCACACACACATACCTTGGTGTACACACACACACACACACACACACACACACACACACACACACACCATAGCACACACACACACCATAGCACACACACACACCATAGCACACACACAATAATAAATAAAAATTGCTTTTAATTTTTTAAAGTAAAAGCAGGTGTGTTCCCCACCTGATCCTCTACCCCCTCCCCCAATCTGTGATAACGAGGTTACTTATTTAACATGGACTTATGCCTGGGGAGATCTCAGCTCAAGGCTTGCCTTTACACTCTGCTGTAAGGAATCATTACCAGGAAATCAAATTCCTTCTTCCTACTTGAACCCAAGTCAGGTGGGAAGGCTTCTCTAGGATGAGACTTGGGACAGACAGCAGGCAGGACATAAAGATGCAGTAGAAACCTGCCAGCCCACGTTGCCGCCTCTACTGGACCATGTGCACTGTCTGCTATCCCAGGAGCACTTTGGAGCAACACTGGCTTTTGCATATCATAGACCAAGAAAAACAGCTTTGGAATATTAAAGCCATTTGCTGTTAGGATGTCTATTTCAGCCTTTGGAAGTGAAGTGAAGGAAACAATGACTCGGCATTGACATACAGTCATCTTCATATTGCAGACACGCCTCATTTGGGCCCGAGTTATGCTCTTTGGGAGCCTGCTTTGTCTCTTGCTGGAAGTTAGCAATCCAGATGCTGCTCATACAGCCAGGGCCCTTAGTAGATGGCTCCAGAGTCAGGCTCAGTGCTGGCAATAGGCCTGGGCTGGCAGCCAGGCCAGTCCATTGGGGAGAACAGACTCCCAAGTCCAGCTCCATGGAACATCTCACAAGTTTCTACGTGTGAGAAACTTGGTGTTGCTTATCCCTCATGAGAGCCTGTGGTTTACAGAACTTCTTGGAGAGCTGGGCAGATGGCAAATGGAAAGCCAGGAAGATGAAGGCTGCCTCTACTGCTCCATGGATACCCAAGATACCTTGTACACACACACACACACACCTTAAAACTACCTAAACAGGAGCCAGCTGGAGCCCCTTTACAGAGAGAAAAGCGATTCAGAAAGTCCATGCCCTGTATATTCTCACTTGTATTTTAAAACTTTTTTTAAAAACATTTACTTATTGAGGGAGGGGCTTGCATGCCATGTGCACACATGGATCAGGGGACAGCTTGCAATGTCAGTTCTTCCTTCCACCATGTGGTTTCCATGGGTTAAACTCAGGTAGCTAGGCCTAGGGCAAGCACTTTTACCCATCCCCTGGTCACCACCTGCATTTTGCTGTAATCCATTCACACAGTAGGGCCTACTGTTCAGCAAGTTGTAAGGGCAGGGCACTGCTGGCTTTCTTCGCCCTTTGCTGCTAAGTTCTCTGTACACACTTCTTACTATGTGCCCGCCTGTCTTAGCCTCACAAGGCTGCTATGCTGTGTGGATACAAAGCACACAGTACAGATTAAAGACCAAATCACTGCAGTCTGAGTCTTGTTGCCACTGATCCTTGGGTATGACCCTACTCATAATGCTTCCCCTTTAGGTGCTCTGTTTCCTTAATCATGAATTTAGGGTACCAGTGCATAAATTTTGGTGTGGGTTTTAAGGCTCAGTAACTATATTGTTGAGAGAGGAAGAGGCTGAAAGGGTAGGTCAATTGGAAGAGCATTTGCCTAGCATGCACAAAGCTCTGGGTTCAGTCTCTAGGTTATGGTAACCTGTGCCTCTAACCCCAGCAGTTGGGGGAGTGCAGGAACAAGAATCAGGAGTTCAAAGTCATCTTTGGCTATACAGGAAATTAGAGGCCAGCTTTGGCTGGATACATGAGATCTTATCTCAAGAAAACAAAAGAAGATTCCAGGAGGTGGTAGTGCACACTTCTAATCCCAGCACTCAAGAGGCAAAGACAGATGCTAGTTTGATGCTAGCCTGGTCTACAGAGCTAGTTCCAGGGTAATTAGGGCTACACAGAGAAACCCTGTCTCGAAAATAAAACAGAAGGAGGAAGAGGAGAAGAAGGGAGGGAGGGAGGAAGGGAAGGAGGGAGAGAAGAAAGGAAGGAAGGGAGGGGGAAGAAGATCAAAGCAAGAATGGAAAAAAGAAAAGAAGAAGAACAATACATTTCTGTTAGTAACAGTACACTATCTGTCTCTCATGTGTCTCATTAAGTTCAATGTCACCTGTGTCATTCATGAGTTCATACATATGCCACTTGCTGGCTGAAGCAGTCCCCAAGGAGCTCACCAAGAGGGAGTGAGTGACATTACTGATTCTGCCTGTGAGGACATCAGAGGGTGAGCAGGTGGTGGTGTTCAGAAGCAAGGGACTCTAGGCTTGTGGTTCTGCCACTTTCTGGCCGTATAACTGGGTTATTGTCCCTGTTCACAGAACTGCAGTGGGATTCGGTTAAAAGATAACAAGGGACCAGTAGATACCTCCATGGCTCGGGATATGACTTGAGGGAAACTCCCACCCCATCCACAAGGTCACAAACCTTCCTCAGAGTGACAGTGCTGGGAGATAGGATGGCTCTTGAACAGCATTAATGTTGTTTTCATAGTTTCTATGAGTGAGTTGTAAAATCCCAAGTCTAACTCCCCAACTCACCTCTGGTTTTGTGTCTCATCATCATGATGTCCCACTCTGCTCCAACCCCTTACAAGAGACTAAAGCAATGGAGCTGCCCTGGCTCAAGTTTTCAGCATCTAAAGCCATGACCTAAATCAATCTCTCTCCCTCCCTCCCTCCCTCCCTCCCTCCCTCCCTCCCTCTCTCTCTCTCTCTCTCTCTCTCTCTCTCTCTCTCTCTCTCTCTCTCTCTCTCTCTGTGTGTATCTGTCTCTGTCTCTGTCTCACCGAGACAGGATCTCCCTATTCTGTAGCTCTGGCTATCTTGGAACTCACTCTGTAGACCAGGCTGGCCTCAGAGGGATCCACCCACCTCTGCCTTCTGAGTGCACCACCACACCTGGCTCTTCTCTTTACAGCAACACAAAAGAGAAGAATCCAAGCACCTGGCACATGGTGTTTGAAATGTGATGAGTGTTATGTTTACTAGAAATGACACATGTGGGGAGGAGGGGCAGGCATTGCAGAGTACTGAGGTTGGGGAGAAGGGTTTAGGAGGAAAAGACTGATGACGGAAGACGTCTAGGCACCATGGAGGTAGTCTAGGACAGGCTACTGGAAAAGCCGGTGGTAAGGAATGTTGGTCATGACACCAATATATATATATATATATATATATATATATATATATATATATATCTTAAATTACACTTGAAATAGGTTTTCCAAGAGGTGACCTCAGAGCTGAGTCTTAAGTGAAAGTGCAGGAGAGGTCAAGGTTGACCCAGGCTGAACAAAAAGGAGTGAACACCAACCATTCAGCCCTTCACTCAGAGGGCCTGAGGGCTAAATCATACCAGCCTGGCTAATAAATCTGGATGTTGCCTGGGAACAATAGGGGACTAACAGAAAAGCTTCACACTGGAGCCTGCCATGAGTGACTTAACACATTCTAAACTAACCACAGAGAATCAGCTTTGTATCCATGATCCTCAGGCCCTGAGTGAAGCTAACGTCAAGTCTAATAGACTCCACCCCTTGTGTTGGGCTTGGAGGGTCATGTCTGTGTTGTTTTATTCTAATTCTTCATTAAAGGTGACTCCTTTGTGGAACTGGTCCGTGTCTCATGACTCTGAGCATGCTTGCACACCGGTGCATCAGAGCAATCAAACAAGAATCATGTAAGGAACTCATGCTGCATACATTACATAGGGTAACACCTAGCTATTTAAAGCAATTTACTGGAACATTCTGGTGGGAAGTGGAGATGTAAAGGAGGCACACACACTCCCACACTCACTGCACCAAGATGGTGGAGGGTAAGTGCCACTTAGGGTTTGTGTGAGGTGTAAGGCGGGTATGGGGGGGGCATTCATCTACATCACAGGAGCAATTAGAAAGCTCAACCTTGAAGACCACAGAACCACGTAGGTCATTTCTGACTTCTGGTAACAGAATATAAAATTAGCAGACCCATGGCCCCTTTAATTTGAGAGTAAAATTGGGTCAAGAGAAAATGAAACCCTGAAGAGTGAGAGAAGCCACTGGGTGTGAGAGGGTGGGAAGGAAGACAACAGTATCTTAAAAAAAAAAAAAAAAAAAAAAAAGTAGTTTATTTATGTTGTATGTATGTGTGAGTGCTCACATCTGCCCATAGAGACCAGAGGGTGGAGTTATATCCCTTGCCATGGAGTTGCATGCTCTTTCGAGCCCTAACTCTAGTCCTCTGGAAGAGCAGTGGGCTCTTAACCACTGAGCCATCTCCAGTACTGGAGGCAGGGGAGGGAAGTGGAGGTGTAGTCAATCTTGTATTGCCAATTTCAGAGAAACAATCCCTAAATGATTAACATGAGCAGGTATCAGATCCAGAAGGCCAGAGTGCACATTGCTGAGCTTCGTGACCTCCCAAAATGCCGATTTTTAAAGTCAACTAAGAGCAAGCGGAGACGATGCTCCCTCCCTTGTGGTCGATGTGGTTTTCAGTAGATAGTAACTGTAACAAGTGCTATGAAAGGAGACAGCTTTGTCCAGATCCACGGGAGAGTGTCTGCTTTAGCAGGGAGGGAGGCCAGGAAACAGGCGGTCAAGGGCTGGGGGCATGGCTCAGTGCTTAAGAGCACTGCAGGCGGACCAGGTTTGGTTCTCAGCACCCATATAGCAACCCCCAAGCCTCTGTAACTCCAGTTCCAGGGGATCTGATGTCCTCTTCTAACTCAATAGGCAGCAGGCACACACATGACATTAGTTTTGACAGAGAGGTGGGTAAAGAGTGGCTGTTGCCGGGGGTAAAGGTAGGTAAGGTAATTAGACTCTGGTCCTGTAACATTCCATCCTCTCCACAGAACCGCAATTCTCTGCAGACACACACACACACACTCATACATGTATACACACATTGACACACTACCACACACATACATACACACACTCATACACCCTCATATCCTCATATATCATCATATGTACTAGCATACTTACATATACACTTAACACTCAGTCACACACATGCACACATACACGTTCACACATACACCTCCATACTAACACACACACACACACACACACACACACACACACACATCACCTTCTCACCAGCCACCAGCGGCTGGGACAGGGAAAGCCAAGGAACCAAGGTGGGCTGCAATTGATTCCTTCGGGACAGGGATCCTACAGATTGCGGAGATGTGTAGGCTTAGTCCGGCCCACGGATGGGGGGTTTTGATGTTTTTGTTTTGAGGACCGAGTCACGTGAAAGGCAACGAGGTGGGCCTACCCGGTGTCGGAAGAGACTGGGAAGTGGGGACTTCCAGAAAGTGCTGGATTCTCCCTTTTAGTGTCGCCAACTGAGAAAGAGGAAGTAAGTGGGGGCGGGCTGCACTCGAGCTAGAGGCACGCAGAGGTGCGGGGCGGAGCCACACCAGCAAGAAGGAGAAAAGAGGGAAGAAAAGGAAGATCGCGAAGAAAGGTGAGGGGAAGAAGAAAGGGGACCTAGGGCTCGGGTTGGGGCGGTGGACATGGGTAGACTGCAGCCGCCGTGTGAGGAGGTGGGCAGCTCCGCCTCCGATCACTCACCCGCGCAGGTGAGCCCACGGAGGTGGGGTGACCGTGGGAGGGAGAGGTGGCCTGGGGCAGTGTCTTTCTCTGCTGGCTTTTCTTCCCGGGCCCCCGGGGACCTGGGCAAACGCTGAGCAGACCCTTCACAGGCTCCGCCGCATCGCAGCGTCAGATCTCCATTCCTCCTCGCCCGCAGCTGCGCTTCTCCGATCCCTGACACCCCAGACTGGGGTGCTGGCTCGGAGTTTTGCAGGCAGCCTCTAGATAGGCCTTGCAGCCCAGCTAGCTGATTCTGGGTCAACCTCCCCTCCCCCAACACAGGCTGGGTCAAGCTGCCATTGCACCCCTAGTCCGGATGGTGTGTGTGTGTGTGTGTGTGTGTGTGTGTGTGTGTGTGTGTGTGTGTGTGTAGCTTCACCCAGAAGGCTTGCTCAGATGTGCGAAGGAGGAAACTGGGTCCAGGATGGCCCATTCCACCATCGGTGAGGGGTATGGTTGCTTCCTTCCTGGTTGTTGGGTTGGCCCTAGATCTGACGATGCAAAAATAATCTAATTTGGTGGTAGGTGGCAAAGATTTCCTAGGATCTTATTTCCTAGAAAATCAGATTCCCAGGGCCACTGTTTGTACACCCACCACTGTGACCTGGCCCTGTATCCTCACCCCTCGCCTCCTCGTTGCCACAGCTGTGCCTGAATATCAGGTGTTAAGGCCCAGACACTTTATATTCCTTGCCCCAATGCCCAAGCCCAGCAAAGAGAGTCAGAATTAAAACTGGAGTGTTGGCAGGGCATTGTTCCAGACACCTTTACCTCAGCACTCAGGTAGCAGAAGCAGACAGATCTCTGTGAGTTTGAGGCCAACTTAGGGAGATAGAGGACAACTAGGGTGGCATAATGAGACTCTGTCTCAAGGGGAGGGGGTGCATAGTCAGGTTATTATAACCATCTTCACTAACACTGCAGGGCATCAGGTTCCTCCCCAACACTAGGCACCCAAGGTGAAACGTACAGGGAGGGCCCTGGGCTCACGTCTCTTGCCAGTGAGTTACTAATGTAGGAAACACACGTTTTTATGAGCTGTCCATTTTGTAGGAGAGGCAATAGGGCCCAGGACTAAGGGGAAAGAGGAGGCTCGGTGCTCACCTGGAGCCCGGGGTGTGTGGCCACTATCGACAGCTTCTTCAGTAATGCCCTGGTGGCTACATCACGCCTTCACTTGACGTCTCTTCTTTGACTCATAATCTATTTCTTCTGTTTTTTAGGGCATCTCTACTCCTTTGGGTTCAGTGATCACCTTCTTCAGTACTCTTTGTAGATGAATATGTCCAGGTCCTTTGCTTTAACAACCATCTCTATGATGGCAGTTTTCAAATTCATCTCTGCAACCTTCACCTAATCTAAAATTCCAGACCCAGAGCCTCAGATATTTCAGGCTTTACTAGCTAATTCCAGGCTTTACACTACACACACACACACACACACACACACACACACACACACAAAGCACCCAAATCCAATATTTCCAAACTCAAATTTCTTATCTTCACCCTTCCCAATGAGGTCTCAGTTTTGGTCTTCGTTTTTTTGTCTAGTCAGTTGTTTTGTTTGTTCGTTTCTCTGTGTAGCCTTGGAGCCTGTCCTGGAACTCACTCTGTAGACCAGGCTGGCTTTGAGCTTATGAGATCCTCCTGCCTCTGCCTCCCAAGTGCTGGGATTAAAAGCATACACCATTGCATCATCACCGCTGGACTATCCAGACAGTTTTCATCATGTCTAAACTTGCTGTCCTGCTCCTGGACACTCCCCCCTCCTCTTTGTAGTGTTCTTAGGGGTTTGCACACCTGGCAGGCGGGACAGCCCTTCATTCTTCTCTTTCCTTAGCACCCTGGCCTTGCTTCTTAGACCTTCTCCTAGTGAATAATTACTGACTTACTAGATGTCCCCTTTAGCCTGTGCTCCTCATACAGTGAATTTATCTTGGCCTTTGTAGCCTCACCCTTGGCATGTCATAGACACTCAGCAAACATTTGAATAGTTATTAACTTTTAATAATACTTGGAGATGTTTTAAAGGCATAATTTATAGGCAGTAAAACATGTCCTCAGTGTGACATTTCATTCCACTCTTAAATCAGACCTGTCACTATGTGTGAGGATATGTGCATGTGTTTAGGGGGTTATGAATGTATAGGTGTGTATTGGGAGTCATTAGAAATTGAGATTGCAGGGACTGAAGAGATAACTCAGCAAGCAAAAGCACATACTTCTCCTATAGAGGACTGAAGTTCAACTCCCAGCACCTATCTTAGGTGGTTTATAGTATATAACAAGGTTTCTCTGTGTAGCTTTGTAGACCAGGATGGCCTCGAACTCACAGACATCCACCTGCCTCTACCTCCCAAGTGATGGGATTAAAGGCATGCGTCACCACACCCGGCAAATCTTGTGTTTCTCTAAAGAAAGAAACTGAGAGCATAGGGCTCCTGAGAAGGTTTAGTGCGTAAAGGCACTTGCCACCAAGCCAGACAACTTAGGTTTGATTCCTGAGACCTACATGACAGGAGAGAACTGACACCTCCAAGTCATTCTCTGGCCTTCATATGTACACAGCACAACACACCCCCATTCCACCACCAAAAATAAATAAATGTAAAAAAAATGAGTTTATAGATGGCTACAGGTTAAAAATAATAACAAACTGAAAAGAGTAAGTCTTCTAAGTTTAGTGCCTTGGATATGAGGGGGTGATTTGAAACCTGGCATGTAAGTATTCAGACCTGATACAGTGAGTCTCTTCTACTTTCCTTAGGCATCAGGCCAAGGAGAATTCAGAGCATTCAGCAGGCATTGAAGAAAGGACAACATCATCATGGCCTCCGTGTCCACTCATGGAAACCAAGAGAAAAGTCCCCACTTGCCACCATTGAGCAAGCAGGTATGTATTAGCTTGAGATTCTGAGGAAATCTATCACACAAGACCATCACTAGATCCTGTCAATCATCTGACTCTGTGTGTGTGTGTGTGTGTGTGTGTGTGTGTGTGTGTGTGTTTATGTACAAGGAGACCAGGGATTGATGTTCAGCATCTTCCTTAGTCACTCTACACACTTAAAATTTATTTATATTTATTTAATAGCATGTATGCCACACCCTAACACATGCCATGGCAAGTGTGTGGAGATCAGAGGACAACTTGTAGGAGTCGTGAGTCATTTCTCTCCTTTTACCACGTGGTTCAATGGATTGGACCCAGGTCATCAAGCGTGGAAGCCAGTGCTTTACATGCTGAGCCATCTCATTAGCCCTCACTTCATTTTTTGAGACAGGGCAGGGTCTCTCAGTAAACCTGGAACTCACTGATCCAGCCAGACTAGCTAGCCAGTAAGTTACAGGTACACCTCTGTCTCGGTGTCTTTGGTACTGAAGTTACAGACACAGGCCACCACACCCAGCTTTTCAAGTGGTCCTGGAGATCCAAACTCTGTTCCCTATGCTTGTGTGGCAGGGACTTTAACAACCGAGACAGCTCCTGAGTTTCGGACACTTTTTCTCAGCCTGGCCTTTGTCAGACGGATGTGGGGAAGATGGAACAAGGAGGGAAACGTTCAGGCTCTCTTAAAAAGCCTGTTAAGATTTTGCTTGCAAACCCCTTCCTTCACCCTTTCCTGTTCAGAATCCAGCTTCATTCTCTCGCCACAGCCGGTGACACAGCCGGTGTACCAAGGCGGAGTGAAGCTCTGTTTTGTCCCTAACAGAATGCCACAGTGCCTTATCGTCTCGCTTTTGTTTCCCAGGGTGATTATTCTGAACATATGCTGCTTTCAGCAGAGCAGGATCCATAATGACTAATTAGCCATCAGATTGAGAGCCCACATGCTAGTTTGTTAAGAATGGGTATTGTGATTGGGAGCATATGGATGTAAAGGAGAGCAAGTGTCTGATGGCTACTGGGGTCCCTGTCCTCTGCAGCCAACTTTTCAAGCTAGACTTGGTTTCCGGGAGAAGAGAGCATTTAAGCAACAAAGTGCAGGAGAAACAGACTGGTGACAACAGGTCACAAGGAGAGGCATTCAGACACCTTAGCTGCCCCTGTAATAGAGAACTGTAAAACATTCATGGCACTACTGAAAAAGATCTCCCAAGCCCCACTTGGTGATCTTGAGTTCTGGGCTCACAGAAGTTATAGCTGTCAGGTCTGAATGCATGTGTGTATTACCCTGTGCATGCTGGGAGGTTTTCTTTAGTTCTGCTATGGCTCCAGAGAGGACAAGAAACAAATACAGACATGGCTTGATTTACAACGGAATGTTGTCTCAATAAAGCCACTGTAAACTGAAACTGTTGTTATTTTAAAAGGCTACTGGGAATCCTAGCACTATGGTCCACTGCGGAGTTTGTGGATGTGATCTTGTGATCTCACTGCTGGCTTGAAGCTGTGCCTCTGTGCTGCTGTCTGGCATCACGAGAAAATACTGCACTGCATATCGTTAGCTTAGGACAAGTTTAAACTTCAAAACGTATTTCCTACTGAATGTGTATCACTTTCAGAACATGTGTTTTCATTAGGCTTCTTCCTAAAAGCAAGTCAGGGAGGAAAGGATTTATTTGGCTCACACTTCCATATCACTGTTCATCACTGAAGGAAGTCAGGACAGGAACTCACACAGGGCAGGGACCTGGAGGCAGGAGCTGATGCAGAGGCCATGGAGGGATGCTGCTTTCTGGCTTGCTCAGCATGGCTTGTTCAGCCTGTTTTCTTATAGAACCCAGGACCACCAGCCCAGGGTTGCCTACTCACAATTAATGTGGCCTCCCACATTAACCAGTCCAGATCTTATGGAGGCATTTTCTTAGTTGAGGTTCCTTCCTCTTGGATGACTCTAGCTTGTGTCAAATTGACATTAAAGTGTCTCACACAATATGCTAAAGTAAAATAACAATCTGAACCACTGGGTTGGGGATATGGCTAAATGCTCAGGGAGCTGGTAAAATGCCTGCAGTACAAGTTCAGATCGCCAGCACCTACATAAAAATCCAAGTACAGCAAACCTGTAATGCTAGGGAGACTGAGGTAGAGGCTCCCTGAGACTTGCTTGCCAGTCAGACTGGCTGAATCAGTGAGCTCCGAGTCAAATGAGAGATGCTGTCTTTAAAACCAAGAGAACACATTCACACACACACACACACACACACACACACACACACACACACAGAGACACACAGAGAGAGAGAGAGAGAGAGAGAGAGAGAGAGAGAGAGAGAGAGAGAGAGAGAGAAACAAAAAAGTAAAACACTGTCAAACTCTGTCCTCCACACATCTGCGTGTATGCTCACACACATGCACACAAATATGAACCATGAAGGAGGAGGCCATCTGTATTTATCCTGGAAATGGAGAGGAGTGCTTGCTCTGAGAACCAAAGTATGGACAATAGCAGCAGTTGCCTGACCCACTGGTATGCATTGTCATGGCTACTGATCTGTGAGTCACACTGACCTCTGTATTCCTCCATTGCAAAGAGGTGCAGGGAAAGAGAGGTTACCAGCTTGCACTGTCACAGAAGCATAGGCACCACAGGGTCACTCCTTCCTCCCTCTCAGTGTGTCACTGTGTATGTTTACCAGGTGTGAAGATGATGCCTGGTCCATGAGAAGTACTCAAGAAATGGTGACCAGCATCCACACTGATAGCCACAAGCAAACAGTCTTAAAAAAAATAAAAAGTGGCAAAATCAACAACATTGAGCTGGAGCTTATACAAGCAACGGAACAAGCCACCATTGTGATTACAGTGAGCCCTGGACAGCATGGAGCAGAGCACCCTGGTCACTGAACCGCTCTGTCTCTCAAGCAGGAATTCCACCTTGTCCAAGACGGTGTAGCAGGGCCAGCTGGAAAGCAGTGGCTAGTGGCCCCTGGCCTGTGCAGGCAGGCAACGAACCAGGAGCAGGAGACATCCCATTACCCCAGAGGAAACACGGTGGAGATGTTTGTGACCTCAGTTGTGTGTTATCTGGCTTTTGTTTATTGGTTTTGCTTTGAGATGGGGTCGATCTCACTATCTAGCCCAGGCTAGCCTTGTACTCAGGGTCCTCTGGCCTTGGCCTCCCAGGTGCTGGAGCTCACTTAACCCACAGTGTCTTTCCCTACAGAGCCTGTTGTTTTGCCCAAAGTCAAAACTGCACATCCACAGAGGAGAGATTGCCAAGATTATCCGAGAGTGTCAAGAAGAAAGTTTCTGGAAGAGAGGTACTCACATCCTCTGGGGCTTAATAAATAGTTTAATAATCAACCATTTAACTATAAGTTGTTCAATTTAATAAACTTGCTAAATAAAAAATCAACAATTGATGACTTAATAATTAATGTTGCAACAATAGAACACCTCCATATCCTATTAGAATAGAATCATGATGACCAATTAATTTTGAGCAGGAATTTTGCATAAGTCCCTAAAGAACTTGGTTATTTATGGAAGTCTGAAGTTTGAATTCTCTTCAGGCAGAGATAATATGCAGTTATCACACACTTTACCTCACCCAGTGAAAACAGATGCATACATGACTCTTCTTTTCATAGAAGCAAGAACACAAGCCAAAAATATTATATAACATGTCTTACTGCCACAAAGCAGACCTTCATAAAATCCACCAGAGTCTCAGCTCAGAAGTGGTGTCAGGTTCATCTGGGCTGCAGCCCACCTCCTCATACACAGGCAGTCCCTCAGAAATGCTTGTTGATTTCTGGGGGAGCTGGCAGTATCCATCCATGGGTCTCTCTATATTATTCTTTTCTACTGAATTGTTTCCTCATCCAGGGATTGCCTTACATAAGACAAGGCTGGGAATTCAGGCTGTGTTTACATCCCTTTTGGTTTAATAAATTCATGATTTGACATTTGAGAGTGGCATAATGGAACCTATTCATCCCAATACTGTGTACATCAATGACAGAGGCTTAACTGAGACTTTGCAGTATTCCTGTTATCATAAACCATTCACAGTCTTTATCGACCACTTTGAATTTGATATTCATCATGAATCACTGTGATTATTGATTGTTCTTCTAGAGTCACATGTCTTTTCTGATAACCTCTGAGCCAGTACTTTAATTGGCCTGGTAGATTCACATGTTAGTGTGACCCATTAGCCTGCCATCTGGTTCTCAGTAGTGATGGGAAAACCGGCTGCTATCAGTCTCCTTGGTTGCTAGGGAGGCTCCTTGCTTTTGGGAGAGGCCATCTGACACATTGTAGGAGAACTAGAAACCCTTTATGCCAGGCTCAGCTGACTACACTAAAAACCTGAACTACACACTGCATGTGCTTAGGAGGAATGGAGCCTGTTTATAACTTTCAATGTCCCTCTTCAGGCAGATATCCAACAGCGGGACAAAATGTTGTGAAACACAAAAATCAAAACAGAAACAACAGGAAACTGTCCTAGATTGAAACAGATTGGACATTCAACACAGTGCATAACCTTTGATCTTCCACAGTGGAAAAAAACCTGCAGCTATGAAAGACATTCTTGGACTAGCTGGGGAGATTAGAATATAGATTGTGGATTAGTTAATTTCATTCCTCTTGAGTCTGAGTATTCACACAGAAATTTCTTGGCCATGCTAGTGGTATGGTGGCTGTTTGGGGGACATTGACTTGATATTAGAAACTACCTGTTAAAATATACAGTTATAAAGAGTGATGGTGTTTACAAATCTCAAATGGCTGAGAAAATAAATAAATAATGACAGAGACACAAAGCAACATGTAGAGATGTATCCAGAGGTAAATCTGTAATTAATGCATCTAAAAGAAGGCTCTACAGAAGTTCATGGTATATTGCTTATCAAAATATTTATGGGTGGTGGTGATGCATGCCTAGAGTCCCAGCACTCCAAAGGTAAAGGCAGACAGATCTCTGAGTCTGAGGTCAGCCTGGTCTACAAGAATGAGTTCTAAGGACATCCAGGGCTACACAGATAAGACTTGTCTTGAAAAACCAAAAAAGAATATGTATGTGTGTGTGTATGTATGTATGTATATTTATATGTTTGTGCATATATACACATATATATGTGTGTATGTATGTATGTATGTATGTATGTATGTATGTATGTATGTAAAAGTAAAACCCAAATTTACAGCTAAATGAAAACACACTAAGAGACCCATGTTGGATGTAGCCATTGGAATCATATGCATATTGAATGTTCAGTAAAGATAGATGTCAGAGATGGAGTTGAATGTGGGGTGTCCATTTAGATTCATGTTGTGCTTCAGGCTGAGCTATTGGGATAACTCCCAAGAAAATTCCCCCATGTAGTTCTAAAGAAACATTTGTTGAATAGTAACATGCAAAGTGAATAAAGCTGCATGTAATGGTGCACGCCTTACATCCCAGCACTCGGGAGGCAGAGGCAGGTGGATCTCTGTGAGTTCAAGGGAAGCCTGCTCTACATAGTGAGTTTTAGGATAGCCAGGGCTACATGGCTATCTTGGGGAGGGGGGTGAATAAATCTCACTGACAAATTAAGTAAGAAGAAAAGTCTTAGGATAAATATCCCTGATTTCTAGGTGAGAGTCTGAGTTGTTTGTCTTTTTACATTGTATCTGGTGAAGTCGTGCAATTGTATCTGGTGAAGTGCAATTGTATCTGGTGAAGTCATGCATCCATACATGCACATGCACTATGGTTTGCGTGTGGACTTAGAGGACAGCCTAAAAAAGTTGATCCACTCCTCCCACCATGTGGGTCCTAGGATCATGCTCAGGTCGCCATGCTTGGAATGATGTTTGAGCAATCTCGCCTGCCCCAAAGAACCATGTGTTAAAATACTAATATTGAGGGGCATTTGTTTGTTTGTTTTACAGCTCTGCCTTTTTCTCTTATAAGCATGCTTGTCACCCAGGGACTTGTCCACCAAGGTAAGAGTCAATGTTTACTAATGCTTTAACCTCAGAGCACCCAGTTTTTTTGGCCTTCCCTGCAACTCTTGGGCATTCAGCTCTTTATTAAACCAATTAGAAGGCACCTTGGCAGAGATACGCTTTCACAGAGTACAGAAATATTATTCCACAACAAGCCAACATTTCTGTCTCTACAAAAGAAGTCATCTTTGGAAAGACTGAATGTTTTTGATTACTTAATAAAGGAAAATTGGAGTTCCAGGTGACATTAAGGTTATTAGCTGACTTTAAAACTAAGGTTATTTATTTTATTTATCATTTGATTTATCATTTGATTTTTTAGAGACTGTGAATAGAGTAGGGGACCAGGAGACATAACTAGAAAGACAGAAGGTTTGAACTCATCATGACCCAGGAAAGGGACATGAATATAGTGGCTAGTTCCTGTTGCCATGACAACAAAAGCAGCTTAAGGAAGGAGGGGCTTATTTTGGCTCATTGTTTAAGAAAGGATGTAGTATACCATGGTGGGGAAAAGGATGGTGGCAGCACAGTGAGTCATCTGGTCACATTGTGACTATAATCAGGAAGCAGAAAGTGGAAAGGAAATTCAGTCAACACCCATCCCTAGAGACCATTTCTTTCAATGAGGCTCCACTCCTAAAATTTCTATAACCCAACAGCACTCCAGCTCATGTACAAACACATGAGCCTGTGGGGGGTCATCTCACACTCAAACCACAACATTGGGCTACGGAGTGCGTAGGGGCTAGCATCTTCACAAAACAGGCACTGGTTTAAAGACTGCAGTCACCACCTTGGTTTGTCACTATACTGAGTTTGGACCTTTGACCTCGAGACCTGTAAGATAATAAATCCCCATTGTCTTAGGCCCCTGAGCTGATGGCCATCCCTTAAGGCAGACACCAGGACTCCAACAGTGCCTATCTCTTAGAGAAGTCCCTGTGTCTCTTAGGGGAGCTGACCTTCTGTAACCCCATCTTATCAAATGCTACTAATTGCCATGATTTTTTAAAATGTCTAAAAAAAAAAAAAAAACAAAAACAAAAACAAAACAAACAAACACTTTAGTAAAGATAGATGTTATTGAAACAAGTTTTAAAAAACTTAATGTCTACAAACACGAGAAGGAAATATCCTGTTTCTTTTTCTTTTTCTCTTGAAGATCAGTATGTCACATGTTTAGGAAAATTCCACTTTAGATGCTGTTATTCTTATCTCTAAAGGTCTTGTGTTAAGCATGATTTCAATTTTATAACTTGAAGACAGTCTTTTTTGTAGAAATGAATTCACCAATTATTGCAAGATTTTTTAAAAATTATTTGTGATGCCAAAATATACCAGAATCTATGGAATGAGGTCTTATAAATATCCACCCACCCCAAAATCTATCCAACCTCTTGCATCTGTGCTGTTCAGTATTGTATGTTAGTTTCCTACAGCTGCTAAAATAAATCACTGTGAGCACAATGGCTTAAGATAGCATATATTTATTATGCAGAGGCCAAGGTCAGAATAGGTCTCACTTGGGGCTGGAGAGATGGCTCAGTGGTTAAGTGCACTGGCTGCTCTTCCAGAGGTCCTGAGTTCAGTTCTCAGTAACCAGATGGTGTTTCACAACTATCTAAATTGGGATCTGATCCCTTCCTCTGTTATATGTGGATGAAGCTCTCACATACATAAATAAATGAATATTCATTTTTAAAAAGGAGGTTAGATCTCACTAGGTTAAAATCAAGATAGGGGTACAGTTGTGCTTTTCCTAGAAGTTCATCTTTTACTCCTCTCCAGCTTTGAGCAGCTTCCTACACTCCTTGGCTGGTGGCCTGTCCCTATGTCTCCAAAGCCAGCTATGTTGAGTCAAGCTTTTCCACTTCTGATCTCTTCAGTGCCAACCAGCCATCACATGATTGTGTTACAGCCACCTGGCCCATTCAGGACCTTCTCCCTACTTTACAGCTATCTGAGTAGGCAACTTACTTCTGTTCTATACCTTAACTCCCTTCTGTACTATAACAAATCCAGAGTTGCCAAAGATTATGGTGTGGAACTATTTAGAAGCCTGCTAATTTGCCTAGTGCCTAGCATAAGCTACAATGTTTTAATTTAAAAAAAAAAAATAGAGTTGGGCTAGGTCTGGTGACACCTGCCTTCAGCTCCAGCCCTGGGTATGTAGATCTATGAGTTCAAGGCCAGCCTAGTCTACATAGCAAGTTCCAGGACAGCTGGGATACATAGAGACACCTGTCTTAATTAATTAATTAATTAATTAATTAATTAATTAATTAATTAATTACTAAATAAGAATTAAATTGTAATGTGTATGCTATGAACCTCTGAGTTGATCTTCTCTGTTGAGTTACTATTAAAAGTAGAGTATGGTGTCTAGTCTCTTTGAATCAATTCAAATTGGCCGCTAATAGTGGCTTTTATATTGTCTTCCACTTTTTTGTTTATTTGTTTGTTTGTTTGTTTTTTGAGACAGGGTTACTGTGTGTAACAGTGCTGGCTGTCCTGGAACTTGCTTTGTAGACCAGGCTGACCTTGAGCTCACTGAGAATAGCCTGCCTCTGCCTTCCAAGTGCTGGAATTAAAGGCATGTGCCACCACTGCCTGTCCGTATTTACCATTTGCCTGAGACAGCTTCTGGGGGTTAACTTCAGCCACATGTTGAATCATAACTCTTCTAAAACCGTTTCTTCAGATTAATAACGTGCACATTTTAGAAGTGTTATATCTTAAGCTTGGATATTTTCTCTACAAATTTAAACAAATTATTAAACAAAATAATACATTTCTATATTACTCTTCAGGTTATTTAGCTGCTAATCCAAGATTTGGATCGTTACCTAAAGTTGCACGTAAGTCCTAAAAACAGACTTGGGTAGGGGAGGTAGCTAGGTGGTTTGAAGCACCAACACCCGAGTTCAGTCCCCAGCATTAAAACAATTGAAAAAGCAGATTGATTTTGGTGAAGTTTGTAAGAACTGAGGCTATGAATGTCAGCCTGTTGCCGGGCCTAACCTGGACAGAGCATTCTCGGTTTCCATCACTGGCCTGCAGTTTCCTGGTTCATCTCTCTGATCTGCAGGGTAACAGCAGGGACTTAGAGCAAAGACTAGCAAGATATATAGTTTTCCATGAGAGAGAAGCTCTGGGACCCACAGGTACCCGTATCTGCAGGGGCCTAAGTCCTTCTTATAAGTGATGGGTGTTTACATCTGATGGTGCATACCCCTCTGTTTACTTTAAAGACAATCTCCAGGTACCAATAACATGACATACAATGCAAATACTATATGCATGGTTGTGGTATGCCATGCTTGGGGAATGATGCATAAAAGGCTATACATGTTTAAAATAGATGCAGATTTTTTTCTTGAATATCTTCTTCAGTCTGTTGTTGGTGAAACGTACAGCTATGGAACCTGTGAGTGTGGAACTAATGGCAACAAGACTGCCAACAGCAAAGCCTTTGAATGGCAGGTTCATTAGGGGGCTATGTTTTGTTCTCTTGCCTTGACCCGTGTTTTAAAAATGTTATCTGGACTACACATTAAAAAGGGAGTAATACTTTTTTTTTTTTTTTTTAAACCAGAGGCATTTTAATAGGAAGTTAACTGCAAAGTCTGGAATTCTTTTTGGTACACATAGAATTAGCCAGTTAGAATTAGCCAGTTTACAAATAAGTCTTGTTTCCAGCCAAAGAAACAGATTGAAGATTTCTCCCACACAAGGTCCCCTTCTCCATGACTTATTTTAAAGACGCAATGGGGGGGGGGGTGAAACCCAACCAGGCCAGAAGGCTTCACCACCCCATGACACAGAAGCTACCTGACTCTGACCCACCCTCCCTCCCCTGGTAACCTCAGCTGTTGGTTTGACAGCTGGTTCACGTCCTGGATGCTCACTCTGGGCCAGCCCCAGTATGTGCTGTGCCCTGGTCCTCCTCATGTCAACTCAAGAACTGATCAGAAAGTCTCCAGGGTTCAGACCCACTCCCAGTAGAGGCTTGTTTTAATGTAAAAATGGCCGGTGTTAGGAAAGTGTAGGCGACGGTTAACAGACAGGCTTCTACGCTTTCCCATTAACTGTCTGTGTTTCCTAACCCGATTTTACAGTGGCTGGCCTTTTGGGATTTGGCCTTGGGAAGGCTTCCTACATCAGAGTGTGCCAGAGTAAATTCCACTCCTTCGAGGATCAGCTCCGTGGTGCTGGTTTTGGTCCCGAGCACAACAGGTTTGTAGTCTGATGGTGAGACTGTAATCAAGACAGTAAGCAGAACAGCCGGGCATAGTGGCGATGTCATTAATCCCAGACCTTGGAAGGCAGAGGCAGGAGGATCTCTGTGAGTTCAAGGTCAGCCTGGTCTACATAATGAATTCCAGGACAGCCATCTCAAAAAAAAAAAAAAAAAACCTCTCTCTGTAATATTAATCACATTCATTAACAATTTTATTTAAGAAAAAACTCTTTAACCCTCAAGCTTTGATTTATTATTACTCAGCTTAATCACCTATTTCATTTACTCAATGTGTATTTAATGAGCACCTAGTACAGTCTAGGCCTTGAATCAATCTCTATGCAATTCCTTTGTGAGCAGATTGATGTCATTGCACAGCTGCCTGCCATTGAAACCTTCTTTCTCACTGCAGAACTTCTCAGAGCCTTTTATATCACACATACGTGTGCGTGCATGTGCATACAACGTGTCCTGATAGCTACACTTATTCTCCATGGGACATAAGCAATAGGGCTAGAGTTATAGCGTGGCCTGTGCTCCTAGAGGACTTGGGCTGAAAGCCAGTTCTACCACAGTTTTCTTAAACTTAAATCTTTAGCTTTCTCATCTGTCCAAAATGATGGCCAGACTTCTCCCAGGGTGTTATGAGGAAGAAAAATGCTTACTCATGACACTCAAACGAGTACTATTTCTACTGTTGTGTCACAGTTAGGGACGCATTCCTCTAAAGAGTCCTCACTTGTCACAGTCAGTTTCTCTTCTTGTTTTCTTTTAGAGAGCATCTCCTGTAGCCCAGGCTAACCTCAAACTTGCCTGGCAGTCCAAGGATGACCTTGAAATTTTTATCCTCCTTCCTCTCCTGAGTTCTGACATTACAGGTGCACAACTTTTGCCTGTACAACACCAGCACTGTAACAGCCTGTAGTATGTGGTGCTGGGGATTGAACACAGGGCCCTGTGTATTTGAGGAAAACCCTCTACTGAGCCTGTCGCAGTGTTTCTTGAGAAGCAGCAGCAAAAGCAGTATTGGGCTGGGTGGCAAGGTCAAGTTGTCTTCCTGGCTATATGGCGTTAAAATGCTATAGTCCCTGGTCTGGTAGAAGTGGGTGGGCTTTAGCCAACCCTGTAAGTGACGTGCTGTGCAGAGACTCTCTGAGAAGACGTTGGTGGCTATAGGAAGACGAGACCAGTCTCTCATTTGTTTTCAAACGCTTCCCTCCTTTATGGTAGCAAGACTGGCAGAGAGGCATTAACTATGTTTACGGACAACTCCAGGGTCGTTCCATCCTTGCAAAGCTGTGTGTTGGGGTCAGCTTACAGAGTAGTTGGCCCGGGATTCGGATGTGTACAGGGAAAATAGGGAAAGGGACTGTCAGCAAAGGAGGCATTGTATGGACTCTTTTCTCTCGCACTTCCATTCTGGGACTTTTTCTTGCTATTAATCCAACATTGGGTTGTGGGACAACGATGAAATCTACATTTTCCAGTCAGTCTCTCAACATTGTTCTATACTTCATGTACATAGAAGGAGGTGGTCTAGGTTAGATGGACTCTGGGGCCCCTTTCAGATTGACATTCTATAGCTGTGCTTGGAGAACTGCGGGATGGCTCAGTCAATAAAGTTTCTCTTTGTGCCGGCATGAGGACCTGAGTTTGGATCCTAGTATCCACATACAAGCTGAGCGCCCAGCCTAGTCTAACAATGAGTTTACCTAGAGACACTTTCCCAAAAAATGTGACAGCCAGTGTTGACCTCCACATGTATCCACATGTACTCATACAGCATGTACAATCCCATGCACATGTGCACGTGCCCCTGCAAACACACACGGGTAGCACAGACATACATGGAGAGCTCCCACTGTCAAAGTAGGAGTCACCACCTGTTTTTGCTTCTCTTCTAGGCACTGCCTGCTTACCTGTGAGGAGTGCAAAACCAGACGCGGATTAAGCGAGACAAAAGGGCCCCAGCCATCCGCTTCCTAAACTATGTCTGTGGTCTGCAGTGATCTCTAAACCTCTGAATGTGCACACATTTAGACTTTCAAGTGTACTTTCAGATAATCTACTTCTATTGAAACAGAAACCTTGTAATGCTCGTGTTCCTTTGAAATGCTTGCGGTGGGAGGTTCTCGGCTGACTTGAGCATGGCATATTCTTCTGTTCTTTAAGAACATGCTGGGAGCCATCCACTCACTACACAGGAAATGAGGTGACATAGCTTAGTGCTTCCTGAGAGAATTTTGAGTGGCTTCTGGGTAGCCCTCCCTGCATTCTTTCATTCTGCTTCTTCTCCCGTCCCTAACCCCAGTGATTTAAGTTCTCTGTTAGGGAACAGGAAGGAATGATGTGGAAGTTAGCTAGGAAGCCATGACCCAAAGAAAACTCATGTATATGAAACTAGAAATCCAGAAAGATTGTGTTTTAGTACTAGACATCCATCCTAAAGTTTGGGAGCTGAGATCTGTAACTCAGTGGAAAACGTTTCCTGTGCAAGGGTCACCATACAAACCAGCTGGTGTGATCGGCGTGACTTGGTGGTCCATCACAATGGTGGACCTGTAAAAGTGCCCAAAATCTATCTGTAGGTGACCTGCTTGGCTCATGGGTTCCTTCTCAACAGTCAGCACTCAACAGCAGGTTCTTTTACCAATTATTGGTGGCCTCAGAGACGAAAGACAACTTCCTAACCTGTTCTCCCAGGGAATAGCACGAAGGACTGAATTAATTCTAAAGATGAGAAACCCTTGGGGCTTCTGGAGCTCAGAGGCGGCCAATGCAATCGCATGATTTGTACTTCTCCAGACAAGTTGTTACTTGGAAAGTGCGGTTCTTTCTTTTTGGAACCTTTTTGCTCTATGGCAGGTTGGCTGAACCCTGTGTGAAAGTTATCCTTGCATCTTTGCAGGTTCTCAGGAAAATGCTTCATCTGCAAATCACCATTTAAATATAGGTTATGTGTGTGGGGTGG